>SSNS01000086.1:1419415-1434274 GCA_006937985.1 Aphyosemion australe
ATCTTTGACCAGGACATGTCATTCAAATCCCACGTTAAACAGGTTTGTAGGATTTCCTTTTTCCACCTTCGGAATATTGCTAAGATTAGAAGCATCCTTTCCAGGAGTGATGCTGAAAAACTGGTTCATGCATTTATTACCTCAAGGTTGGATTACTGCAATTCATTACTATCAGGAGGTCCACAGAATGTAGTCAAAAGTCTTCAGCTGGTCCAAAATGCTGCAGCTAGAGTTCTGATGAGAATTAAAAAGAGAGACCACATCTCTCCTGTTTTAGCTTCCCTACATTGGCTGCCTGTTAAATTTAGAATAGATTTTAAGATCCTCCTTCTCACATATAAAGCTCTTAATAATCAAGCTCCATCATACATCAGTGATCTGATTGTTCCATATGTTCCTAACAGAGCACTTCGCTCTCAGACTGCAGGTTTACTGGTGGTTCCTAGAATATCTAAAAGTAGGATGGGAGGCAGATCTTTTAGCTATCAGGCTCCTCTACTGTGGAACCAGCTCCCAGCGTTAGTGCGTGAGGCAGACACCTTGTCTACTTTTAAGACTAGGCTCAAAACTTTTCTATTTGATAGGGCTTATGGTTAAATTCTGATGTTAGCCCAGGTTTAGATGAGTGGGGAGCAGAGGGAGGTGGAGTGTACAGAGGGGACTACTGTCGTTAAAGACTTCTCCCTGGCCCTGCCTCCCACATGCCTCCATCTAAAAGGCTAGGTTATCCTGAGTTATCTCTGTAGTTATGCTGCTATAGGCTTAGACTGCTGGAGGACATACTGACCACTTTCCACACTCTGCTACTCTCTTCTATCACCACTCTCTAACTGCATTATTTCCTGTTATTTCAGCTGTTAACTTTATTTTCTCTCTAAGTGTTTTTCTCCCCAGAAGAAGCAGACACTGGCGTTCTGCTGAGCTGTGGTGGCCTCATGGAGGGGGCCATCGGCTGGCACACTGCTGCCAACCACCTAACATTCTCCCTCTCCTGATATTACATCTCACTTTCTTTAACATAGAATGTGCTACTATTAGTTCACCTATTGAATTAATTATAGATTCACTCAGATAAAGACAATAAAGTTTCTCTTACTCTTACTAAATAGAACTTCTACTAAGAAATCACAGTGTAGCCATAGAAACACTACTTGATATATGTGGTATGTGTGTGTGTGTGTGTGTGTGTGTGTGTGTGTGTGTGTGTGTGTGTGTGTGTGTGTGTGTGTGTGTGTGTGTGTGTGTGTGTGTGTGTGTGTGTGTGTGTGGGTGTGGGTGTGGGTGTGGGGTGTGCCTGTGCCTGCTCTGTCTTCTCAATCTCCAGTGAGCCGTAGCGGATGGCTGCTCATACTGAGCCAGGATCCTCTGGAGGTTTCTTCCTGTTAAAAGGGAGTTTTCCTTCCCACTGTCGCTAAATGCTTGCTTAGTATGAGGATTGTACCAACACAATGACACTAGTCAGTGTCTTGATGCAATCTGCTGGGTCCCTTATATAGGAAACTTTTTTACTGATTGGCTTATGAACTGAACTGTATTGAAATGTTTACTTTGTGAAGTGCCTTGAGACGACTCTTGTCGTGATTTGGCGCTATATAAATAAACTGAATTGAATTGAATTGAATTGCAGACTAAATGCACCAGTGACCCAACCCACCTCACTATTGGACAGCTGATACCAGGGCTGTTTGCCATAGGTGAAGATTTCCCAGAGAACCACGCCAAAGCTCCAGATGTCGCTCTCTGTTGTGAACTTCCTGTACATGATGCTCTCCGGAGGCATCCACCGGATCGGCAGCATCGTGCGTCCGCCCACCTGAAGGCAAAATAAAATTACATTTCTGAAATGATGCCACCTTTTTGAGACAGAATCAACAATCAGTCCTCTTGAGCCAGACACTTACTCTGTAGTAATCTGTGCTGTAGATGTCTCGAGACATCCCAAAGTCTCCAATCTTCACCACCAGGCCTTCTCCCACCAGGCAGTTACGGGTCGCCAGGTCGCGGTGGACGAAGTGCAGCGATGCCAGGTAAACCATGCCAGAAGCTATCTGAGCGGCGATGTGCAGCATCTGAGGCAGAGTCAGCTGACCCAACGGGGGCATCTTCGACTCCTCCAGAATACGAGCATCAGGGCCGTGAGCTCTGGGGGAGGGGCACAGGTGATGTAATCAATAAACGCTGAAAATATCTGATTACTTATTTGAATCAGCTTTAATGAACAATCACTGGCTGCTGTTATTTGGTCACTTCTGGTCCAGGACAGCTGTTCGCGACCCGATCATGGACCCTTAAACACCAAATGCTGTGGTTATCTTCAGACGTCAATGAAAATTTTTAAATTATTGCTAAAAGCAAAGCTTTGCACAACAGCTTGAAATATTAACCCAAACATGTCTAAAAATCCTTTGAATAATAATTTGTGTCGTAATTTTGGTTTATTTTCAGTTCTCGTGATCCATCATTAATCTGGATTACTGCCACCCTCTGATACACGTTCCTAATAAAACTCTAATCGATATATCTGAACGGAGAAGTAAGTAAGTAAGTTTTCACAGATAAAAATCACAAAGTGCTTCACAGTAAAACAGAATAAAATGACATAAAATAAACAACAATCAGCATTAAAAAAAGAATAGAACAAGAAATCTAATTAGGTAAAAGTTTGTTTAAAAAGTCTTTAAAAGTTTTTTAAAAAGGGATTTTACAAAAGATGTTATTGTCAAAATGTAGATTTCATACACGTGTCAATTAAAAACATGAGATAAAGTTCAAAGACAAAGAAAAGGAACAAAGGAGGGAAAAACATCAGTAATCAGCCCTAAAGTCAGGAAAAAGAAAAAATGTTTCCAAAATATCAAACAACTTCATCAACAACTACAGCGTCAGAAGATGGACGCATTCCTTTAGAGTCTATCAAAGTCCCATCAGTCATCGTCACACGCTGGTGAAATTACATCTCTGCATTTCACCCATCCCTGTGGGGAGTGGTGAGCTGCAGCTGTGGCTGTGCTCGGGAGCTATGTGGTGGTTTAACCCATAGACATGTATATAAAACTAGATACCTCACCTGCGCTGTTCGCCAATGGAGTGCGATGTAGCAACGTGGCGGCCATCTTACTTCGGACAGCTGCCCCCTTTCGTAACATTGGTGTCAATGGTGCATGCACCATTTAAATAACTCTAACTTGCTCAAACGGGTTGATTTGTTATAAACGCCAGAGATGTGGCTGTGAAATATGACGATAATGATGATTTGGCCCGTTAATTTAAAAATGTGCAAATATGTCCTATCAAGTCTATGTGTTATAAGGTTTGTAATAATGCAACCCGCTTGTAAATCTGTTAATTTCTCATCGAGTTAAGAGTGTTTTTGTTTAAGCGGTTCACTCATCTTCTGCTACCATTGAGAGTGGAGCGTCTGCTGTCTGAAGTAAGATGGCTGCAGTTTAGCTACGCCCTCAACTCCCACTTTCGCCATCTAGTGTTTATATACATGTCTATGGTTTAACCCCCCAATCCAACCCCTTAATGCTGAGTGTCAAGTTGAGGCATTGGATCCCATTGTTAAGGTCTTTGGTATGACCCGACCAGGATTTCAACCCCAGTCTCAGGGTGGACTAGGCCACCGAGTAGGTTTAGTTATTGCTATTATATATTTATTATGGTGCCGGTGGACAGATTAAAACTCCTCTTCATAAAAAAATCCCTTTCAGGAAATAAATGTAAAATTTTTTTCTGCTCATCTTTTCTTTAGAAATCAAATGCATGTTGTTTCTGTGTCAGGTATAAACACACACTCAACCAGAGAGAAGGTTTCTGAGCGTCTGATGGTGTTTCTATTGGCCGTTGGGATTATTACCCCTCCATACTGGTGATTGTGTCACCAACCTTGGGTCACCTGAAGGACAGTGACCTCCGCGAGCAATCTGCCGATGGAACACTTCTGATAAATAAGAGTATGGAGCAGACGCGGTCAGCACGCCACAATAAAGCCATTTAAAACTGATGCATAATAGAAAACACAGGCTTGTAATACGCCTACAATTGATTTGCAATAATGTAATTCAGAGATGCAGAGCACATTAACTCTGGTGTTTTCCGTGGATCTTGAACACCCACTCTGATATCCAACTGTCTAAATGAGCAGATCACAGCTGATGCGTCTCCATGTGGCGTCCATCCTAATCTCTCTCTCTCCTCCACTTTACAAAGGAAGTTGTTTATACTATCACTATTAGTTTAAAAGGCAGGTGGCAGGGTGGGAAAGCAGCTGCACCGTGGGGGCTCTCAGACATTTCACCCACTCTGTTTTCTGGAAATGTGATTTCCAACCATTGGTGAACATATATCTCAGGGAAAGCCTGTGTGCGTACACGCATGTGTGTGTTTTTCTGTGTTTTCATTCCCAATCTGTCTCCTGCGGCGAACACCTGGCAGTCAGCATCAACCGCGTCTGCTCTGATAGCTTCACAGATTGTTTCCAAGGTGCCGAGTGAGCTCTAATAGGTCAGCACAGCCTTCCTCTCCCTCTTGAGGTTACCACAAATATTTTAGACGCTCAAAAAGCATATTCTTACCACAATAATCAGTCATTTTCTGAATTATTTTGCAAAAAAAAAATTTCTTGGGATCTTAAATTAGCTCAGACTTTCCTGTTTCTGCTGAAATGTTGAATTTTATTTTCAGCATCATTAGAAGTTGACTCTTTTTCTGGTTAAAGCTCTTTTACACTCTCATCCTTCAGTATGCACGAACCTTACTTTCATAATAAAACACAAATCCATAGCTCTTCTTGAAACAGTTAGCTTCTTCTTAACTAAACTCAGCACCAAAAAGCTGGTAACATGTTCCACGCCACCATTGCTCTGTAACTCACTGCCTTTTGTTTTTAATGTTGCACACAGGCAACAATCCTACCAAGGCCTGATGGAGTGGTTATGTACATCTGGAAAAAAATTAAATCTCCTTTGCAAAACGTCAGGTACGTTAGTCGTCATTACTTTCTTAGTTAAATACAGAAGTGAATATGGTAAATAAGAATTCACCTACACTAGCGGTATACCTGGTCTGGGTAATACCACGCAGCAGAAGAGCCCTCGTCCCTGATGTCAGCCATAATACGATGGATCCAAAGGTCCATGCCCTCTTGAGAAGTGTCCACCTGGTAATCGGTTAACCTGCGCTCCCACAGCTCATCTTTAACCGCTGACACACTCTCCACCTGGACCACCAGCCCCTTGTTCTCCACTTGACCTCTGACCAACATGGAGGCCTCCTCAGGCCACTGTGGCAGTGTCACATAAGCCTCCAGCCTTTCCTCCTCCAGACCGTCCTCTATGTTCTCCAGCTTCCTCTTCGCCATCCTCCCCTGCTCCAGACGTTCCTCCTGTATCTCATCCAGCCTCCCCTCCTCCCTCCTGTCCTCCTCTCCCCCCTCAGCCTCTCTTTCACTGTTGGTCACCTCATCTGTGGTTCCTACAAAGAAACTGTTGGTAACACTTTACAATAAGGGTCCCTTTATTAACGTTCCCAATATTGTTAACTATTAAGTGTCCTTAATGCATCACTTAGTTGTTAATAGTTTATTTAATAGTTTATTGATGCTTAATAATGCACTATTGCCTTATTGTAAAGTGTTACCGAACTGGTTACTCTCTCCCCTGCACCTGGCCACCACAGCAGAGGTAATAACTGTGAAAGGCACTGAGCAGAGCTGCCTGGCCCTTCCCCAACATCACCATCAACGCCAGCAGCAGCTCACTATATAGACCTGCTCATCTGAACATCCAACCTGCTGCACTAGGCTACCAGGAGACCTGGAAGGATGATGTCTGCATAACTGAGGATGACAAAAAAGTCCAACACGGGTCCTGAGCCCAATCCAGAGACATTTGGAGATTAATCATATATAGAAACTTCTCTCCATGCTCCAGAAGCTACCTTCTCCATGAAGTTAAAGCTGCTTTAGCGAATCTACTGAATAAGCTAGGTTTTGAACGTAAACATGGTCACGGAACACTCACCCCTCCCATCAGATATCTCTGAGGCCCTGTCCACACGTAGCCGGGTATCTCCCAAAACAAAGGTGTGTTTCTACGATTCGGCCTGTCATCCACATGAAAACGCAGATTTACGCAACCAAAACAAATCTTTTTAAAACTCCGGCCAAAGTGAAGCTTTGCGTTTTCTCTGTTTTCAGCGTTTCTGTGTGGACAGAACTAACCGGAGTTTTAGGTTTCAGAACGTCACTGTCTGCGACAAAAATGCTGACGGCCCATGTGCGACCTGTGTTTACTCCAACATGGATGCCCTCAGAGCTGTGCTCGCGTTATCAATCGCCTAAGCGCTTTTTGATGCTTGTTGACTTTATACTCCAAAACTACATTTAAGAGCAATTCTGTCTCATCAGTCTACACAAGCGAGCTAGGCGCCATGTTTCATGTTTTGTTGAAGTTGAGCAGGAAGACGAAGTGAATAGGATTCGGGGGAACTACTGCCACCTACAGGTCTGGCATGGCTATGAATGTGCTTAACAATGCACTTATGCAGTTATGTGTGGATGGAGTTTTTTCTAAAAACGAGGTGGTGTGGACGCTATTTTTAGGGAGGGTGGATATTCATTTTTAAAAAACCCAACTGCGTGTGGACAAGGCCTGAGACAATGTTCTAGGCACATGTCTGGGCATTTTCCTTGCCATTCAAAAAGAAAGTGCCACCTGTTCTCACACATTCTGGCCCAGAAGCCAATAAGGTTGTTTTCTGTTCAGAAACTCACCGTCTGTTATTCAGACTGCTGCCTGTCTCATTTAGCACCAGTTTTAGGGTTAAATTTCAGATTTCACTCTTGCATAAAGATGCCTTTAGAAGCACCTGTTGTATTTATATAAAATGACAAGTGCTTTTTAAAATAAATCAGAAATTGAGTTTGCATTTGAACAATTTTACATTTTATTTGGACTTTTAATTGTCCTATAGGTCTCTAGTGTTTAGAATTGACCTCTGAAACAGCTTTTCCTCTCTGAACACCAGGATTATGATGCAGCGTTATCCACAGCAGCATGAGCCCTTCATGCAGTTATGGCCATTAGCTGCAGGAACGTCTCAATGCACACCTCAGTTACATTAGCAGCTTAAAGTGAAGGTTTTGATAGGTTAATGGAGTCAAGGTGATAGGTTGACAGAAAATAATAGAGAAAAGGAGTTTTGAGATGGCAGCAAGAAGGCAGAAAATACATTTGACTTTGTTATTTACCAGGTCTGTCAAACTGAACATATAATAAATCATTTTACTGACAGTAAACAAATAACAGGTTTTACTATATGCTGCAATTAAATGTTCACAAAAAGAACAAATTTAAATCAGAGTGGAGACCCAATTATTAAAAAGGTCTGTACAAAGTGATTCAGTCGTGAAAAAATTGGTTTAGTCAGAATTTGGCTGTTTAGAAACATGCAGCTGTCACCTTTAGGAAAAAAACAAGGACAGATATAAAACATATGTTTCCAATCAATCAACCAATCAATCAATCAATCAATCAATCAATCAATCAATCAATCAATCAATCAATCAATCAATCCTCATAAATTAAAAAATTAGCCAATTAACTGAGTCATGTCATATTTCTTCAAGACTTTAGTTCTCATCAGGAAATATCCAGGTCTCTTTTGTAACCAGGGTGCTTCAAGGACTTAAAGTTACTGGAGTTAAATTGGTTATATTAACTGGTTGACTAGCTACAGTCACTAAATCAATTAACTGCTTTATTTCTTGTATTCTTGTTTATTCCTGTCTGTTTCTTTTAGTTACATCATGTGTAGACACAGAGTTGTGAGCATGTCATGCTGCACATTCCTCCAGCTTGTTGTGTGGTCATTAATAAATGAATCTGAATCTGGTTTGATTTTTACCATTGAGCCACATTAATGTGAGTTACATCATATGAATGACATTCATGTTTTAACCAAGATGTGATCAGGGTCATATCTGAAGTTCTGCTTTAGTCTACGTGTAGAAGATCGTGGCGCAGGAGGAGTTTTTTCTATACAGACCACAGAGTTGGTCTTGTTTGCCAGTTAAACCAGTGCTTTAATAAAACACTAACTGGGTAATAAGAATTGTCTCAAACACGTGATGCTGAATGATGTGCAACAAATAATCCAATCTCGATCGTAACCAACGTCTAAACAATGAAGTAAAAATGGTAAAAGAGTTATAAAAGTCAACAGTAATGTTAAAGCTGCTGCCAGTGGCTCATTAGGGTCACCATGGTAACCAAGCACCTGCATCTCTCACTCCCTGACAGCAAAGTCAATGAGAGACTTTGTGTCTGCCTCAGCACACCAGAACTCCACAGTTGATGTGTGTGCGTGCGTACGTGCGTGTGTGTGTGTGTGTGTGTGTGTGTGTGTGTGTGTGTGTGCGTGCGTGTGTGTGTGTTTTACCCAAATTTGCATGGATACTACTGAAAACTGTGACTGCGTCCTTAGTAGGTTGTGCCCTGGCATCCTAATACAGTTGTTTTTTACCGTTATACTGGTAAAAAGAATAAGTTCAGGTAATAAATCATATTTTGATGTAAACATTAGTGTAGGTTAGTAATTAAAAACAATCTTGAAAAATTCTAAAGAACATTAGGAGATATTTAAACCCTCAGTCTAAAAATCAGGAAACATTCAATCTCACAGCTAGAAGAAATAACCTTTTGATATTTCTCTTAAAAATACAATTAGAGGTTTGATTATTTCTTCATTCAATCAGCGACACTATTATTATTCCACCAACCAGCTTTAGGGTTCATGAGGGTCCACTGAGGAGGCTGAGTTTAGGCTCCTACGTACCGAAGGAAACGATTCAGGTCTCCGTGTCTCATGTACTCAAACACCATGGCCAGCGGCTCTCCATCCGTGCAGACACCATAGAACCGGACAATGTGTTGGTGCTGGAGCACCGTCAGCAGCTCCGCCTCCCGCTGGAAGTCCTGCCGGGTCGACTCGTTTGCATCCTTCAGAGTCTGTAAAGGAACGTGGAATTAATAAAAGGAAAGTTCCTGATTCAGAGTCCTAGGAGGAGCTGAATAAACAATGTCTGAAAGTTTACTGAACTGAGATCCAACCTAGAAAACATCTTTTCCCTTCATAGCGAATCTTCCGGCTCCATCTCATCCTTTGCCTTACAGTTGTGGTTGAAAGTTTTGAAAATTACACAAATATTGGTTTTCACCAAAACAAGCCTTTTCCAGCATGATGGAGCACTGCTGAAGCCAAAGTGATAACTGAGTGGTTCGGGGAACAAAATATTGAAGTTTAGGTCCAAAGGTAGGAAACTCTCCGGACTAGGGGTCACCTACTTCTGTGAAGCTGCGCGACTTCATGATTATTGAGCCATACGAAGGGCTACCAGGTTTATACACAAAGTTTTGTTATGGACACAAAACTGACCTTTGAACTAGAACAGATCAGAACTAAACTTACGAAAATTATTTTAATTCTTCTAACAATACTGCAGTTTTCAAATCTATATCAGTGCAAGAGTGATTTAAAAAGACTTTGCCATAAATGGTAAGTTGTGCTGTTTTTAAAACAGAACTTAAAGGGACACTAGTCAGTTTTGGCTTGTTTTTAGCACCCCCTAGTGTTTGTTGGCAAAAGCGAAAGTAAAACTTATCTCCTCGCTGCGCATTTGTCTTTTTAACACCTTCATGTAACTGCTGAAATGTCTCTCCAACCTTCATTAGTTTCTATGAGAGTGATTCGTCACTACAGTAAATCAAACAAATCAGCTGCATTCAAACATGCAGGAAACATGCAGGAACCAGACTGCAGAGCCAGGTAGGTCAAGCTGAATTTTCTAAGTCCCAACAGACCGGACCGGCAACTGTGAAGTTGCAAGTGGAAAATTCTGACCACAGGGGGAGACAGGGGCTGGGTGGCCTTTCATTAACCCTGTAAAGGGTCATTTTAGCACATACTGGCTCAAGAACATGATTTAAAAATATTAAAAAGTTGCAAAGTGTTCCTTTAACTCGATCAAGATCAAGTCCTCAAGAGGCGGATGTACAAACAAAAACCCACTAATTGTGACAAACTCCAAGCACTGATTATGAAAAAATTGGTGAGCCCCAGTCAGGATTTGGTGATAGAACACAAGGACGAATCCATATAAGTTGTCTGAGAAAAAAGACATATTTTAAACTGCATTTGATGTTTTTTGTGTTTGATTTTAACAAATGCATTTAAAGTCATCATGTATATCAGGTTCAGACTGTAGAAGTTTAAACATTTTAATAATATTTTTTCCCCCCATTTTCTCAAACATGAACTTCTAATATAAATCCTTCCCTATACATGCACCAAACTTTATTCTAGTAAAACCTCTCTAATTTAGGCAGACTGGATTCTAGGTTAATTATTTTCATTTACTTCAGAACAGATATATATATATATATATATATATATATATATATATATATATATATATATATATATATATATATATATATATATATATCTGAACTATTGAATTTTTTTATATCTATGTTTGGTTTTTAAGTTTTATTTCTTACACCCATGAGGTCCTACTCATCTGAAATAATAAAGGGGAAAATAACACAAATAATAATAAAAAGCTCAGGTCTCATGAGAATATTATGAAAAATCAGAGCTTCACATAATGGAATAATTTTCTTTTAAAGGTGACCTAATAAAGGTTAGTTTCACCCCTTTTTTGTGATGCTTTTAAAATATATATTTCAAATAAAAGGAGCTGGAACAGAATAACACGAGCAGCATCTTGATGTGAATATTTTGAGAATACTATGTCCCAGATTTCCCTGCATCATTCCCACTAAGACGTGTTAAAAACATGTTTGTCATTATTGGGATGAAAATGGGAGCAGAGCCCTATTTGCTCGTGGTGTTTTCTTTTTTCTTCTTCTGTGGTTTGCATTAACCTGTTGTATTACATGCTGTGTATTAAACCACCTGACAGCCCTTTAACAAAGAGAGCTCTCTCTAAAACCACACTAGATTCAACAGACTTGTGCATGAAGGTGTGAGTGCAAGTAGAAACTTTTTTGCATCAACAGAAGCGCTGCGTGGGAGGTGCTGCACGTACTAATGGATGGTTTATGTGAGTCTTAAGCTTCAGCTCATGCAGTGGCCCAAAAGTTTTACTTGTTACTCAGTAATACTTTAAAGTTTATACGACTGTGTGAAAATAATCAAATTTGTTTGGTAAGTTTTGGTCACATTGCATCATGTCATATTTTAGATTTAAAATGGGATCAGAGTCTCATGTGATTAAAAACAGGAAGTGGAGACAACATGAAAGAAATGTTATTAAAGAGGTCCTTCACTCATATTCTTAATTCATTTGCAGTGGTCTCTAGTAGGAATGAATGCCTTGTAAGTGGTACTCTGGGGAAAAAGCTCTAGTGCGCCTGTTTCAGCACAGTGAATTCAGCTGGAGGAGAAAGTAGCTTCAGACGACAGGATTTGGAGTCTTATTTCCTGATATTTGGACATCTTGTCTCTGATTGGCTAACAGCAACACGACTCACCACTGACTCTGTTTGCTCTGCAACGTTGATGTTTTATCTCCACAAATAACACAAGCCTGAAGGAGTTCTGCCATGTTGTGGAGTTGCTAATGCTAACGGTTAGCTTCTACTAGTCGAGACGTTCTCTGCTGTTTCCTGGACGCTAAACCAACAACAGCCTTCCCCGTCGAGTCAAGATGGGTGAGTCCATGAATTAAGTTAAAGGTAAATCGTCCACAACGACCTCATTTGGACCAGAATTAACCCATATATGGACGTCCAGGAGACATCAAAGAAAAGATGTCCTCTGGCGTCACAGTCTGCACTTTCAGGGGACCAAAACTGGACGTGCAGAATCGACCTGGAAAAGATGTCGCTGCGCCGTGTCTTTGCACAGTGGGTACAGTTCACGTTATTGTTCTAGATATATTTTTAAATGTAATGTGTCAAATTTCTAATCATGTTTCGCTCTTGTGGGAGCAGGTATCCAAAGACGTTCAGCACACAAACCGCAGTCTGTCTGGAAACCGGCCCGCATCCGTGTGAAACAAGCTTAACTTGTTACTGACTGGACACATAAAAAAATCTGCTTAACAAAGTAAAAAAAGAAAAGATCTGGACAAATTGGGACATTTTATTAATTAATTGCAACATCACACACATGATGGAGGTGAGAATGCCGTTTATTTGCAGTTTTAATGAACACAAAACTGCAGCTTTTCAGAATAATTAAAATCTGTTTTCTTTGTATTTTATGTCCCCAGCTGGTCACCAGCTCCCTCATAACCTCATCATTTCAGCTCTCACTCTGGATGTTTTCTCCACTGAACCTGTTGAAACAGCAGATCAGAGCTTCTCACCTTAATGGCAACCAGCATCTTGTCGTCATCGGGGCTGAGGTTGGCGCACTCGGCCAGGTAAACCTTCCCAAACGCTCCCTCACCCAGCTCCCACTTCAACACGATGTCCTGCCGTTTGATGTGCTGAACACCTGAGATGACGGAGAAGAAAAGCACCTAAAATCTCCTGAGTCCCAGTCACATCCCACTGATCTGTACGGATTTTTGTCTCAAGATTTAACGTAATGTGTCAGAAAATCTGAAAGATTTACAAGGTGTTCTCTCAGGAAGAGGCTCCAGCAGCAGATTAGTTTAGAATAGTTTTATTATGAAACAGTCATCTTTTAGTTAAAACTAAATCTATTATCTAAATGATGGTGGCTCATATCCTGAGTAATCCCACAGTTCTGATCTATAATTTCACCCAAAGTCGGTAAAACACAAAACGAGTCAAGGGAAAATTTTCCAATCATCGTAATTTCTAAAACAAATTAAAAGCTGGATTTTTAAAGAGAGGTAAAAGAAAATTAATGGTCCTAATTATCCACTAGCTGTGATGTGGAAGCGGCGCTGACACTCACTCATGTCTTTGTCCTTGATGATGCCACAGAAATACTGCGGGTTTTCCACGAAACTCGACAAGCCAGAATCTTTGTCTGAAGAAGGCGTGCCTGTACCAAAGTTCATGAACTGCAGCGACACGGCCAGGTCATCCTCCGTCCCCAGAACTGATGAGCCTAATGAAGCGGACAGACAAGAGGAGCTGAGGGATTCATGACATCTAATCAGTCTCCAACCTCTTGTGATTGCAGCAGCCCACAAAAGAGGCAATTCAGGACTCATTTTTCCCTTTTTAAAGAATCAACATTCTCTGCTACCAACTCTGCCGCTCAATTGTTGGTGCCATGGTGACAGATGATGACAAGCTCTAATAATCACCATCATCAACCGTGCGGCAATCAGGCCACATTGAATTGGGGGGGAAAAGTGACCAGAAAGACTGGATGGTTAGCAATACCTCGCTATGGTGCGTATTAAAAGCCAAACAAGTGGAGCCCAAATTGTAAAACCCACTCAGCAAGGCAAACCACAGAACCCCCAGAGTCCAAAACAGAAGAAAATGGAACAACAAAGAGAGAGCCCAGAGGAGATGGAGGGAAGGAAAGAGGGTGCACGGTCCACTTAGACAATCAGGCCCACTTAGGAGCGCTGAGTGAGGAGAGGAAAGGGAGGAGAGTCCTCATGGAGCTATATAACTGTTCATCCATCCATCCATCCATCCATCCGTCCCTAAATCCATCCATCCATCCATCCATCCGTCCCTAAATCCATTCATCCATCCATCCATCCATTCATCCATCCATCCATCCATCCATCCATCCATCCATCCATCCATCCATCCATCCATCCATCCATCCATCCATCCATCCATCCATCCATCCCTAAATCCATTCATCCGTCCGTCCATCCATCCATCCATCCATCCGTCCATCCTCTATATCTAGAGGTTGACGCCGGTATGCACTTACACACTAAAAACACAAATTAGTGCGTTTCCGCTGAAGGTCTAGCAGGGCCTCCTAACAGCAATCCTTTTATGTTTGATTTTTACGGAGGAGGCTGGATAAGCTGAGACAAAATACCAGATTCATTGTTGTCAACTTTGGTTTCAAAAGCAAGTCATAAAAATAAAAATCTAATAAAAATCGAGGCAAATTTCTCAGATTTTATATAAAACACTATTTTGCAAGATGCCTTCACATCCTAAAAATACAACTTGCCTAAAAAAAAGTAGTTTTTTGTAATTTGATGTAGTTGATTTAAGCTTAAAAGACTAAAAACAAGCTAAATTTAAGTCCAACTGAATAGGATTTACTATGAAATTAGTCTAATTTAACCAATGACCAACTGTAACCCATCAATGACCCAGTCTATTCCAGAGGAGTAGGGTAACAGTGTTTGCGAAAACTTTTCAGCCACGCCTGCCAAACTGGTAGACGTGAGAGCGTCTCACGCAGGACATTTTTGAACCACGTAGGACAATGTCCTCGCGGGCTTCAGACTTGTATCTATTTAACAGTGGGTATTGTAGTGACCTCTGACCTTTACATATTATACATATTTTTATTGTGACAATAATCTGTTGACATAATTTGAAAAAAGAACCATCAATGTGATTTTCTGCCAAATTCATAAAATGAGGATTAACAGAATTTATTAGGAAATTAATAGAGATCATATAATTATTATAAATGATTATGAAACACCAGAAACAACATATTATATATGAAAATATTTCTAAATATTGTAATGATCCATAAAGGCTTTCTGTGACTGATGTTGTAGCCTGGTGTTACTGTTCCTTTAAGAGACGCTGTGGCTGGTTGAGGTGAAACTGGAAGTTGGAGATGCGGGTTTATTTCAGCTGTTTGTTAAACTACTCTAATAAACTGCTGTTAAGGACAAAATGTCATTCTGTCTGA
>SSNS01000086.1:1434325-1466825 GCA_006937985.1 Aphyosemion australe
TGGGGGGGGGGGTTGCACTGTGCCGTGGTCCCCGAAATGCCTAGAAACGGCCCTGGGTGTGGGACTGAGTTTTGAAGGTGATCTGAATTGTATCAAATAAATAAATATTGCATGCTTATAAATTATTATTATTATAAAATTACGTGTAGTGGACATATCTGCCTACATTTTCCTTTTCAAACACTGTTTTGTTTTTTATGCGACTATTTCCTGTCCTGCTGTCTCTTAGCTGCATCTCCTCTCAATCCTCCAGAAAAACTGCTGCCTGGCTTCTTACTTTTCACCTCACAAGTTACTTTTGAAATTAGCCGATCAAAAAGATCCGTCGACCGCAAAAATAGCGGAATGTGCGGCCGCGCCAGTGAGGTGACGTCACCGATGCACGGGAGATGATCCCTGCAGCAGCATAGCGCGTCAGGCACAATGAAAGAGAGTATGAGCAAACGTGAACGATCGCGTGTTAATTATGTTTTTTTTTGGGTGGCGCCACTTTGAGAATGTTACTGTGGCCGTGCGCACGACGCAGCTGCCCGGCGGAGCGCATCAGTAATCAGCGCTCTACCGCTGTCCATCCTCTCCGCCCAAAAGAAGACCCGCTACGCTGAGAGTCCAAATAAATAATGTAACATATGTAGAAACTGGATCTTTTGAGGGGGAAGCCAACAAACAGTCTGCAGTTTTCAGGAAGTTTATTTTATTTGGCACGTTCAGAGTAGACGCACGGCGTCGGTCATAATGTCCGACGATGTGAAGTTTTTCGTCGGACAATATTAAATCACGTCGGTAATGTCCGACTGTCCGACGTGTTTTCGCAAACACTGGGGTAATATCTAAAGATGTGTTTTAGTTTATCACTGACGTTACTCGGAGAACAAATCTTAAAGCAATAGTTGGGTAGGGTTGTGTGGGCTTCCTATGAGCGGTCAGTGTCGACCCTGCAGCACACAGCAATCACAATGGTCTGAATTTGACTAAAAGCTCCTCAGAAAAAGAATTTACTTGCAGCACTGATTTTGTAGCGCTCAGCTGTAGCAAATATCCAGGTAAAATGTTTGTGTTTTGCTTTATTTCTTCACATTCTGTCACATTCTGACTGCAGCCTGATGGAAGAAAGTGGACATTACTTACGGTGAATACCAAACTTGGTTTGTTGGCCACACTTGTTGATAACCAGAATCATGATGAGCAGAAACGTGCAGGCAAACACAGCCAAGCCCACCGCCACAGACACCTGTCAAACAAACGCGTGATTGTTTATTACACGTTAATATTCAGGCATGTACTAATCTGATGCAAGTCAGCAGAAGGCAGGAAAAAAGGACCTAAGGTGTATTTTTATATTATTTATATTTATCAGAAAAAGGTCCCACTCATTTAAATGAAGGAGCCGGGGCTTAAAACGTTGCCAGTCACTAGGGGGCGCTCGTTAAAGGTTAAGTTCACTCATTTTTTTCAACACACTCTTTAAATAACACACCTGAACCTGAACACCTGAAGAGTTCTGCAATGTTGTGGAGTTGCTAATGCTAACGGTTAGCTTCTACTAGCCGAGACGTGCTCTGCTTTCTCCTGGACGCTAAATCAACAACAGCCTTCCAGCAAAGATGACAATGTAACGTGCAATTGTCACTGGCTTTTCTAAGCCGAGTGTTTCATTGTCAGTGTGCTATCAGGACCTTACATTACATTTGAATCTCGTATTGCAACTAATGAATAAAAGATGCAAAAAGAGGAATTTGTTTTATTTTGCTTTGTGTGGAAGTTGAAAGGTTAATATGAAAAAATGTAAATGCTGCTGATTTTTATTCTATGATTATTTGTGATGATTTTTCTTTTAAATTTTTACTTGTTTAAGTTAAAAAGAGAAAACTAAACCTATTAATTTCAGAAAATGTTAATAAAACATAATTTAACCCAAAGGGACAAACATTTTCATTGCTGCATTACAGAACTTTCGGTAAGTAGGCCTACATACATAGTATTGATTTTAATAACGATAATGCTTTTATAGTTGCTCATTTGTGTGCTGCAAGAATTGGATTGAACCAATCAGCAGATGGTTTTAATCTAATTCCTGGTTGATAATCCAGATGTTATCAGCAGATTCTCTGTCTGACTCAGGGACATAAAAATTTGATTGGGACTTTCTCCTAATCATCATGATTTTTTATTGGAGACTGCGACATGCTGACATACCACAAACACTCGGCTCTCCGGGTTCTCCGTGACGCTCATGTTTGATTTGGTTGCAGGAGCTGAAGGAAAAAAGGATAAATTCACAGAGTTTTTTTTGTGTTGAGGACACCTGCAGAGATTTTTAGGCGTCACAAAGTCACAGCGGAGGACTTACTTGCAGCAGGGACTGGCGTGTGGGAAGCAAGAGCACAAACATTTTGGTGAACACAAACTCTAAGATGCAAATCTTTCTTGACTAGATTATGTGAGAAGTTTCTGAAAAAGTTATTCACTTTTCACTTAAAAGTTTTTAATTTATGAATCTGTTGGCTAGAAAAATGGTTAAGATGTCCCTGTAAAAACCAAAGTGACAATTATCTCTCTAGTTTAAAAGAAAAATGTGTGCTAAAAACCGAGACACACCTAAATCACTTTAGCTGCCCTTCAAAATAAAAGCGCTGCTAATTCACTGTACAAAATAACAGTTAATATTCAACTCACAGTAAGATACGTCAGCTGGATTACCGTAATGGCTCCAAAAATGATTTTGTCAGGTGTTACTGCCATGTTAAGAGAGCTTTGTGCTGCTCAGAAGCATCGCTCCGATCACAAATCAGGATATTCAACATGTTGGATTGTCTTGGCCTGATTTTTATTGCAAACAAGCTAGCTGTCTGTTGAATGTGACATGTAGCCAATCAGAAAGCGGTGATGGAAGCACACTGAAGTCTCCTCCTCCGCCATGTTCGTTTACTCAGAAGTCTCGTTCAATCTCGAGAGGTTTTGTGAGATTTCCAGTCTGATTGGGGAATGTTTGTGTGTAGAGTAGTTTTTGTTGCACTGCCTCACACACACACCACATCTGTGGCCTCTCATGTTTTGAACGTGTGAAACTTCTCTGACGTAACTCAGATCGTCTTTGATCCGTTGCACTCTTCAAACGGCCTCCTTCAACTTTACGGGTTGGAAGAATTTTCAGGAACTTACCTGGGATCAAACCTTCAGGATTCGAGGCAAAGGGATTATCCATAAACGTCCCAACCGCTGTTCTCTTATCCCGTCCGAGTTTGTTCTCCACAATCAGAGTGTAGTTGCCGTTGTTAATGTGGGTCGGCTTATTGAGGAAGAGGCAACCATGTTTTTCTGACCCGTCTTTTGAGTCTGGGATGTACTGTGTGTACACAAACACGGTTTCTTTTAATGCTTTGTGGTTGTACAGCCAGGTGATGTTCGGCTCGGGGTTCCCATCCATAATGAAGGGGAAACACCAGTGGTGCTGCTGCACGGCGTCGTTCATGGAGATGATCTTGGCTGGAACTGTGGAGGGATGACAAGGACGACAAAAACAGTAAACAGATGCATTTGTGATCATTTTAGGTTTTTTTATATGAAGTACCTGTGGTGACCTGTCCAAAGAGTCCTTCAACTCTCACCAACACCAATCAGGTGTAATCTCATAATATTGTAAGATCTTGCACTGTTGGTTAGTGTTCAAAGTTCATGTTGTGGATGACTCTCAGCTAATATCAAACCACATTTTAGCTCAATATCCGTTAAACTGACTGAGTTAAAACATTTTCGTTAAGGAACACTCATAGAGACACATAGAGGCAAAAACATTATAAATAAACTAGGGGTAGACCAATATATCGGTATATCGATCCGATATTTGTAATTTTTTATACATCAGCATCGACCGATGTCGAATAAATTAAAACCCTATTAAAAATTATACAATTAATGCGTTAATAAATAATCAAAATAAAAAAATGTTTCTGCTGCTCAGCATTTTAAAAAAAGTTTATATCGCCATAGTTTTCTGTGAAGACATCAGCAAGCAAATTATAAAAAAAATATTAATTCTAAAATAAATTTTGGAAAAAAGATTTAAAATAACTGAAATGTCATTTTCTGAAATGTTTGTATTTCTCAAATTTGAGTGTTTTGGATGCATATTGGGTTTTTTTTTTTATAAAAAAAAAAAAGAAGAATAAAGGAGCTTGAAATGCGTCGCCACAGGCTAAACTCTCCCAGAGTTACCACAATTATCAATTTGGTGTGCCACCCCAAAAATTTTTCCGACCCCGTCTGGCCACCCTCATCAAAATTTTCTGGGGGCGCCTCTGCAGCCCGGTGCTGCTGCAGAATTTAATTCAAATGTAAATTTACATTCCTGAATAATATCTGCGTTATAAAAGCTCTGAAAATTATTTTCAACAAAAATTTCTATTTATTTACCAGTTTTGAATCTTCAATACTTGGTCAGTTAATTGATTTGCTTGATTAGCTTTAGTTAGATGTCTAATTTTAACACTGAGCAGTGCACAAAATTAAGATTCAACAATTCAGAGTTCAAAAACTGATTCAGCTTCAAAACATTTGTGCATCAGCTGATGTTATCAGTGACTTTAAAGCATGAAAATAAGATGGAAAACGTCAAGATATCGGCCATGAAAATTGTTCCAAAATATCAGCAGCACATATCGGCCATCGGTTGACCATTACCTCTTCATACCGGTATCGGCAATAGAAAAACCAATATCTCTAAAATAAACCAATTTTTGCCTTTTAGCGTTGGCTGATAATAAAGATTTAGGTTTATCAGCTTTAATCAAGGACAAGAATCTATAGAAACAAACATAAACTATTACAAATATATTATTAAAAATATTCAGAAAACAAAAACAGGGATTTTTTCTGGATAAAGGGTGAAGGTTCATGAGTTTTATTTTCTGCTGAATCCAGAGTTTTGTTGTGGAAAACTCGTAAATTCGTGGCTTCAAGGCGAGTTTCCATGAATCAATGTTCTCCATCTGTGCTGCAAACCTGTGCTGACCCGCCATGAATAATGAACCCTGGTCGTCGTCGTGCTCCCGACCACAAAAACTACCTGGAAGCTCTATCCTGGACGTGAAGTTACAGGAAATGGTCTCGTTAGGATCGAACGCGGCTCTCAAGTGTAGAGACCCCTCACTCTGCTGGGGCCATTGTGCTGCTCTTAACCTGTGACCCCGCCCCAGAAAGTGCTGCGCTAAGGGGGAAAGAGGGGCACTCTGAGCTGGCTGGAGTCCACGGCACTGAAATTAGCACTATTTATCACGTTTAACAACTATTAGCAAAGGAATTATGTTTAATCAGACCTCATTTCAGAATTAGACAATGACCAATCTGAAAGGTTCTGACAGGATCAAATTTATTTTTTTATATTTTTATGTTAACTTTCATGGTGCGCTAACCGGTGTCACACCTTAAAACGCTCTAGATTAAAAGTTCCAGGTTCTATAATAAAAAAAAGCATTTCAGGAAAAGGAAGCCACGTGTGCAGCATGAATCAACGGCGCCAGGAGCCACTCAGCAGTAAACACCCACTGTGCTGGGCAGTAATTAGAAGTAATTAAAGGGCCAGCGGTTAATGAGTGTCTGTCCACCGGGGCGGCCCATGTTGATAGATTAGCTGCACTAACGCGTTTACTGTCTGCCAATCACTGCAGATGAAGCGGTTTTCCGGAGTAGGAGGGAAAAGTCCATTAGCACGGGCTTAAATCAGATCTCAGCGCGGGTTATCCGCCCATTTTCCTGATGCTCATTATCTGTCCCTTGATGCTCATGCATTTTACCTCAACTGATTGGCGCCCCCGTCCTTTCATTCTTTCTTTATTTATTTATTTTCTAATGAGTGTCACTGAGCTGGTGATGTGCAATATTGTTTGGGCGGTATTTTCAGTAATGTATCACTAATGCATCTGACAGGCTTCAGTAGGACCACCGGCTGCTGTCGTTCCTCTGCGTTGTTCAGCATCCAGACGATCTACTAATGCATCTGAAAGCAGAAAAAGAGCAGCAAACCTCCAGAGTCAAGCCTCAACTCCCATTTAAGAGTGCAGAATAGATAAGGTGCTGGAGTTCTTTAAGAGTGAGATGAGGTAAGTTCACTTTCCTTTGTCCTCTCATTGTATCCCTGCATTAAGTGACAAACCATACCTGCAGCACTTCACTCATATTATTTTAACGCTTCTCACCGGTTGCCGGGCTGAGTGGCAGATGACAGAGAGCTCCATTAGAAGCATGGTGGGTACGTTCTTGTATTTGTAAAAGGGGCATTTAAAAGAAATCAGTGCAGTGCATTTTTCCTTTCTCCAGCTGTCCACCCTGCCTGCGCTACAAAATGGTCCCAGTGTGCTCTCGCCCTCACCTCCATTAAAGCCAGTGACTCGTATTGAGCTTGTGAGCTTTCAGGAGTGTGTTTTTTATTTTATTTTTCAGGCACTTACACTCAATGTCCAATTGCACCATCCCCTCCTTGGGCCCAGCTTGGTTCTCAGCCTCACAAGTCAGGTTGTGCAGGTTGTCCTTGTAGGAAACGTTGGTGAGGTAGAGGACCAGATTTAGAGCGGAGTCCGAGATTGTCTTCTGCAGCAAACAGACACAATACAGAGGGGGTCAAATCATCCAGTCCACAACAGATCAATCAGAGGTGTGGGTGGCCAAAGGTGGGGGTCACATGATCCCCAGAACTCTAGAGAATATTTGTTCCTAATTCACTAAAACTGATGTTAAAGCTATAAAATAGACACAATCAAAGTTGAGACCGCTTCATTTGGTCCTTTTACTCTCTTTTTTTTTAGCATTTAACATTTGTACGGTTCAAGCAGACATTTGACATTACAAGCCTTTAAAATCTGGATTTTGTGGTTTAAGACATCATCTCAGAGTTTGAGAGAAAATCCTTTTTATTGCAGAAAAACTAACCAAATAAACACAAAAAGGACAAAAATGTTAAATTATAACTTTCTGTGAATTCTGCAAGTTTGTTGTTTGGACCTATTTAAAGCTGATTTCTCACTGGATTGTGGGGATTTTAGGAGAAAAACTCAAGTTCACTAAACCTGAACTTAAGACCAAGCTGGGTAATGCTTGACAAAGTATGAGAGAGTCAAATTTCTCCTGAAGTTCACAATTTTGTTGCCAAATGTTGCAGGGATGTCATGGGAATGCACGGAGACATTTGCAAAAATATATTGAGAATGTGTTTTAATTGCAACTCCTTCAGGAACTGTGTGTATTTGTTAGAAATGTATAGAGAGGTATGTATGACTCTTTGGGTCCAGAAAGCAATGGTGGTCCAGAATGAGATGCTGGTGATGGGATGATAGACCAGCATCCCATCCTGGACCACCATGCTGGACCACTAGCTAAACCAGCACCAAGACACAACATATGCTGGTGTTGGGGTCATTCCATGCAAAGCCAGATATTTCAAGCCTTTATTTGTTATAATTGTGATGATTATGGCTACAGCTGATGAAAACCCCACATTCAAAATCTCAGACAATTAGAATATTGTGAAAAGGTTCAATATTCTAGACTCAAAGTGTCACACTCTAATCAGCTAAATCCACCTGCAAAGGGTTCCTGAGCCTTTAGATGGTCTCTCAGTCTAAGCTGAATTACTGAAATAAATGGACTTTTGCATCATATTCAGATTTATAGAGTTTCATCTGTATATTTGTGGTTTAAATGAATTTTGTTAATCCCAAAATCCTTCCTTCCTTCTCTAAATTCAGTATGTTTTGGGGGCTGCGAGTGTTGGCAGCTTGTTGGAACAATTAACATTTCTCCCATTTGGTAAAGTCACATGAGGCATTTGCAAGCAAATTGTAACATTTGTGCACAAAAGCTAATTAGAAAGTGTCTCAGTTTGTTTGCAATTAGCCATCATTTTATTCTTAATTTGGACTGCAACCATCCTGAATTTTGTCCCACATTTCCTACACGTTGCAGCGAAGATTTCTGGATGAGTTCCAGTGATAATTTTTAGAGATTTTTTAAAATTAAAATGTGACCTGCCAGTATAAAGTAAAACCCCCAGGAGCATCTCGAGACATTTTGGAAACTACTGCTGTTCACAATTTGTCCACGACAGTCACAGTTTACTTTTCTAGATTAGTTGTATTTCCAAAATTAAATAAGATTAACAGGATGGACTTTTAAAAAAATGAACTTGACAGGAATCCACACAGACAGCATCTCATAAAAATCCCTCTTACCTGGACAACAAAGGGAGAGGCGAGTTCATCGGTTCGCCATCTGACCTCAGGCGTTGGATTTCCTGTCACATGACACTCAAACGTCAGGTTGCCTCCTTCTTGAGTTTTGACCTGAGTGTCAGGGATTTTTACCTCAGGCAGACCTGGGAACAGCCGAGGAGACAGGATGAGCAGGTTGGTCCAATCAGACCTCAGAGCCAAGCTTTTATTTTCCTTCTTTTAATCAGAACAGGATAAAAATATCTCTGGTTTCCTGGCAACAAGATTTTACTCCTGAATGTGGTAAAAGGAAAAATATTGAGACAATTTGTTGCTGCATTTTAAAGCATCTGTTTGCTTTTAAAAGCAAAAATATTTAAAAAATAAATAAAACTTCAAGTATAATTAACCCGTTTTGTAATTTTCTATTCTTCTGGGGCATTAAGGATTATAATATAAGTCAAATAAAAATTTTCAAAAAATTATTATTACAATATAAGATTATAACTTAAATTTTCATTCAATCCTCCCCATTTTTTCATTTTATTTTACCGACATGCTAGTTTAAGGCTTCAGCACCTGTCTAAGGTACAAAAATTATTCAAAAGACCTTAAAATCTTCCCAAAGATGCCTCATAAACAAAAGACATAAAAATGTTTCTTTTTTTTGTTTTTTTTTATTTATAGTGTCAAATGTGAAAAGAGTTCAGTGAAAGTTTGATTGGAGAAGAAGTTTAAAGTCTAGTTTGGATCTTGGTGCATAAATAAATCTGGTTTCACACAAATGAAGTCACGCTGAGATGAAAAACAACAATCAGAATGAAAACTAAACTCACTGCAGTTCTCGATCACCAGAGACTGGAACGATATCTCCTCACCATCCAGCAAACAGAACAACATCTGGCTGTAGACCTCACCGCGGTCATCAAGCTCCCACTGCTTCAGCCAGAAGTGGTCGCATGAGCAAACAAGAGGGTTGTCCTTCAAAACGCTGAGAATACAACAAAAAGCATTCAGCTGTTTTATATTTACGTTTGTTTTATTTCAAAGAAGCAGAGAGCGTATAGATCAGGGGTTCTCAATCTGGAGGGCAGGCATCCATCATGTTTGTTGTTAGTCATTATGTCAGTTTTATTGTTTGTTTTTGTCTGTGAAGCATTTTGTGATTTCTATCTGAAAAAGTGCTACAGAATTAAACTTCTTTTAGTTGTTTCCCTGCTTCAAATCACCTGATTTTAATCAGCAGGTGATTAGCAGGCTTCTGCAGAGTCCGATGAGCTGCTGAACAGGTGATTCAGCCACTAAACCAAGTGTGTTGGAGCAGGGAAACAACTAAAACATGTTAGATACCGGCCCTCCCGGACCAGGACTGAGAACCCCTGGCGTAGATCCTTCACAGCACTAGAATTAACCAGCGCTCTCAGGCTGCATACATAATAAATGATCTCAAAAGGTCAGAAATTTTGGACAAAGGGCTGCATTCCATTTCTGCTCCTGTGCATTCTGTGTTTTTGGTAAAAGGGCCTTTTGTGCCCTTTCAAGGCAAAACTTCCACCATAAAAATCTTTTGTACATGCTCAAAAAACCAAATAAGTCCTTGTATTTGGTGCAACTGGTGTGAAAGACACAGAAAATGCAGGTATTACTGAAGAGGAAATGTTCCATAATGACAACAAAGGCAGCGTTTTGAGCTGTAATGAACTCAAATGAGCTGGTATGTTTTCGGAGTCGGTTTCTCTTGTTACCCTTCAAAAAACAAATAAACATCTACAGTAAATTTATAACATATTTGTTCTGGATATTGTTTGGAAAAGTAGTAGGTAAGTCTTAAATAAACATTTTTGATGTTTATGCCTCACACTTCCACGTCATTTCCTTGTTTTCTCCTGAAAGGGTGTTCCAATGCTTTATTACCGTAATGCACCATGTACGCGAGAAGCAAATTTTAGCTAAGCTCCAGCGTTGGCCGGCTTAATCGTGTATTTCTAAGCGTCGGCTCACTTGACCGCGGTCATCTGTCCAAAACTGTCCTGTCTTGTAGTTTTCGTTCGAATATTAATACAGAATTGGTTATAGCTCCTTGGATTCTTACGTTTTTACTACAAAGACAACTATCATTCACGTGTATTCCAGACGCCATCTTTGACTATAGCTAAAAAACTACATAATTTCCGCCTTTTTACTGATTGGTTATTTTTGAACTGGCTAGTCCCGCCCCTCATGGTGCTCTCTGCCTCCAGACTCTTCCTCTGTGTAGAATAGAGAGAGGGAGAGTCTGGCAGGCCAGGCTATCATTATAGCACGTACTGCACAAGCTTGAGCACATAGCTCAAGAAAATTATTTAAAAATATGAAAAAGTTGCATAGTATGCCTTTAAAGTATTTTGTGATTCACAAATTGCATTAAACATAAATAATTCCTATTTGCAGCTGTTTTTAACATATTTTCTGTTCTAAACTAATCAGCTTCTCTGGATAAGTGCTGTTGTTACTATGACAACCAGCCTGCTGTAGGAAGAAAAAAATATGGTAGGCCGCTGATTTATGTACAATATAAAATCTAAGAAAACCACAGGACACCTCAGCAATAAAATCTAAATCTACAAAACTATTAAAAACAAAAATGATCTTAGAGCAGTTTTCAGAACTTCTTTAATCCTAAAAACCAAACCAGCAGGATTTTCTTCCCAGTGGGGTGAAGCATGAAGTTTACACGTTTCACACAAGCAGCAAGACTTAAAATACTTTCTCTCATTTTCATGTCCAACAATCATGGTGGCGTGTTGCAGCAATTACATCAATGTTTCATTAACAATAGATGCTAGGTCTCTCTGCTCGTCCCCTCTGCTCTGTGTATCATGTCTCTACGGTAGCCCAAAAGGGACAAGTCAAGCATGGATTCTAAAGTGTTTTACATTCTTTGAGGTCATGATATAGGCCGTCCTGTCACTTCTGCTTATAGAAGTGTTTCTGTGTGAATGTGCGCCACATTTCCCATTAAAACAAAACCAATTCATTTTATTTGAGCCTTTGAAGAAAAGAAAAATGACTCACAGGTTGAGTAGAGGAAGAAAATAGAACACTCTCCAGCTGATGTGCTCCAGAGAGTTTGATGCCAGGTTCCTGTGAAACAAAAAGAAAATGATTTTAGGAGTTTGTTAACATGATGCATGTTGTAACTTCACTGTATCACCACCCGTTCTCTACCAGTGAGACCAGGGAACATTTCCCATAAATATGTTGTTTTTTCACCGCTGAACTCTGGTTCTGGTCTGCTGTGGAGTCAAGCTGTGAGCTGATTGCTCACTCTCAGAACAATGTGTATCTGCTTTGAATTACTCTCAGTGGAAAACGTTAATGCATCCAGATTGGCTCTGATCAATTACCCCTCGAAGCATTTCACACCGACCAGAAGCTCCATCCACAAACACCACCGGCACACCTCGGGTCTGTATTCGGTACATTAGGGGATTAGTCCTCAGCAACAAGCAGCTTCTGGATCAAGAGCACTGCTCGGCTGCACAACACAGCATTTATTTATTTATTTTTAAATCTTGTTTAAAATCTTCTATCGCTGGAAAGTCTGATTACTCAGATTTTTGAAGAAATAATAAATGATCTAGTAAAGAATGTTCATCAAATCCTCTGAAATATTTTCTTATTGGTTTTTAGTCCCGTTCTGAGTTCCCACAGTAATGATAATTTAAAAAAACATACTTGATACTTTTGCTCTATTTTAAAGTGTCAGGAACCTCAATCTCATGTGGAAGATCCACATGCAGCCCCAAACTTGGCTCCGCCCCCTCATGCACATTTTCTATATTAAATATTTTATCTGATTTTATCTGATTTTGTGCTTATTTGTTGCTTTTATTTCATAACCTTTAATAAAATACTATCATCCTGCTGATATAGAAGCAAAACAAACACAGAAACTGATATGGAAGTCAAAATAAACAAGGCGACCCCCAGTGGCAGGCTGCAGTATAAATGCCACACCCCCACCCCCTCCATATAAACAGGTTAGTCAATGTCCTGGTTTAATTGAAAATTTACTTCATATAATTATTTCTAGAATTGACTCCTGTTGATCCACACAGTTCTTCCCTTACTGCTGCATGTTTCTATTTCTTATCCATTTAGCTGTAGTTTGCTTTCCATATTTTATATTATTTCATGTTTTAAACACAACATGATGATGTGCAGTTTCAAAATCCAACATGGCTGCACCTGTACAAGAAATTCTGGCTTCATCTTTGAACGACGGAGGAGGATGGAAACAATTCAGACCAAATTCTGAACACGAGAAAAGAAAACAAACAATTTTGTGTTGGAAAAAAAAAAAGAAAATAGAAGGTTTCACTTTTTTTTCTGACTTTTTTAGTTTTTTAAATCTCTTGAATGTGTTCATGCTATTGATGCTTATTGCTGTGCCTCCTTTACTACTGAGATACAAAGGCTGATATTCTTTGGTCAATCCTCTCAGGCAACTTAAATATCATCACAGCGGAGCTCAAATGCTCCTCAGGCTTGGAGAGGCTGTAAATAAACCTCCCTCAGAAGATGACAGAAAGCCACACTGGGGAGCGCGCACATGGAAACCAATACATAATCACTGTGACAGGGCCAAGGGTTCAATTATTTGTTTTCCTTGCTCCCAAAAGTTCATGTCAGATGGGTTAGCCATTGGGGCTTATCCATTACCGGCTCGATTCCTCCTGGAGTCCACAGGGGGAGAGCGGAGCCGGGAATAGCAGCTCACTCTCTCCCTGTGATTCCAGGAGGTTTGGAAGCAGACGGGCAGAAACGGGAAGCGTTCAAACGAAAGCTGCTTCTCAGCTTTTTCTTTTAGGTTTTTTAGTCGCTTCTTATCTCAGAAACACTCTGTCACACAAAAACGGGTACACCACCACCACCTCCACCCACGCCGCCCTCCTCCCCCCACGGTGAAATATTGATTAAGTGATAATGGACCCTTAGTGGAGTGTATTTATTATGCATCAGTTGTCAATAATCCGGCAAAGTGAGCGAGTAAAAGGTGACTGGTGGATGTCTTCTCCAATTTCTCGAGCTACCCCCCCAAGCCCCTCCGCCCCTTACCGACCATCATCTCTGGTCCTCCAAACCCGCCTGTCTTTCAGATAAACAACATTGGACATGTTGAACACGCTCAGTAAAACGATGAGGACAAGATGGTGGTGATAAGGGTCAGCTGTTCGAGTGCAGACCGATCTGATGGCTTCATGTGAGGCGTGGCGTCACCTGAACGCCCAAATGACCCAGAAAAAGAAGTGATGATGAATTTATGAGAATAAATATTATTTATCGCATTAGTTATAGGGATTAATAACTTATTGTTTTTACAATTGACAGCTGAATTAATCACCTTTAGGAATACTCCATTGATTAGTATTGTGATTAGTTTTCTGCAAATCAATAGCTATTTATCTTGTACATGTGTAGAATAATCAAGGTTTAAGTTCCAGGTTTTAGAGATTCTTCAACACAACTGAATACTAACACATCACAAATGTTGCTTAATTTTTGCCAACTATAACAATCAAATTCATATATTTTTGAGAACTGTTTAGATGATGTGATATTTATACGCCGACACTCACACATACTGCAGCTTCAGGTTGTTCTGGAAGGCGTTGGCAGAGATGAACCTCAGCTTACAGGAAGTGATGGTGCTACAGAGGAGTGAGAACAGTTCAAATCAGAAATCAGCCAAATTAAATTAAAAGTACACATAGCTGCACATAAACAAAACTATGTTAGTAAGCCTTTAAGACGGGGCTAAGGTGTTACTAATGTTAGCCTAAAAAAAGGCTCCATTCTCCTTGAATTCTCTTCAATTCAACTGAAATCAATTTATTTATATAGCGCCAAATCACGACAAGGCACTTCACAAAGTAAGCATTCCAATACAGTATTAAGCCAATCAGTATAAAGTTTTGTATATAAGGAACCCAGCAGATTGCATCGTCTTTACAACAATCCTCATACTAAGCAAGCATGTAGCGACAGTGGAGAGGAAAACTCCCTTTTAACAGGAAGAAACCTCCAGAGGATCCTGGCTCAGTATGAGCAGCCATCCGCCACGACTCACTGGGGGTTGAGAATACAGAGCAGGCCTCTTGCAAAGGCTAATGCCTGGTTCACAATGTCAAGAGTTTAAAATGATCGAGTGATTGTCAAAACATGAGAAACAACAGATGGAGATAAAAAAATCACAGATATACCAGTGTTGGCTCTACAGTGTGCGGTGTGTCACCACAGTGAAACACACACAACTGATTTCACACACGAACATTCCCCGGTGAGATGGGAAAGCCACAAAACCTCTTGAGATCAAACGCGACTTCGGAGCAAACAAACGTGGAGGAGGAGTGTGCAGCGAAATCAGATCGAGACAACCCAACATGATGAATCCCTGATTTATGATTGGAGCCATCCTAACACACCACACATGGCAGAATTATCTGATAAGATTATCTTTAGAGGGATTACAGGAATCAGACTTTTCTTTAAGATTGTCAGATAAACAGGATCAGGTCAAAATAACCACATGAGTATCTTGCCGTGTGAACCAGGCCTTGCTTACTCTGGTTATCTAACGACTGTCGGCTAGAAGTGCCGACATCACGCTCAAGACAATCCAGACTCTTTTCAACGGTGGAACAACCTACCGAGCCCTACCAGAACAGGATCAGCCTTGTCGAACTTCAAGAAAGTTTTGAAGACCCATGATCTTCAGAGAGCGTCTCCCATCCCCCATAATGCTTGTTCTCTTAATTTTTATTGTTAGGCAAGGCAAGGCAAGGGTTTCTGATCCATACGTAAACATAAACATGTATGTTATTTTTGATGATGCTGCAGCTGTAGGAGGAAGCTGACTGTTTATCAAGAGGAGGGTAAAAAGGTTCTACTTACATGTTCTTCAGCTCTCGGTAGTAAACAAGGTCAACCTCTGTTATATTTTCCAGTCCTGCTTGGTTTTCAATGTAACTAAAAGAAAATGTGCAGAGGCAGAGAAAAGAAGATTAAAGCTCATATTCACGTGTGACCTTAGGTTTGTTGTTTGGTTCAAAAACTAGAACCTCAATGGAGGAACTTTGTTAGTAGGAAATGCAAAAGAAGAGCTTCAGTTGAAGTAATTTTCTGTAATTTTCAGCTCTCAGCAGCTAATTACAGATCATCAGAAACAAGTTTTTAAAGGCCTGACTGAATGAGAAATAACAGGAAAACAAATAACATGAGACACAAGATCTTCGGATGATTTTCAAAACAAGCTGATTTGAAATAAAAGAACAGTTTGATGTCTCTTTGACCTTTGCACACCCCAAAACAACAATCAACCCAACTGCATGAACGTAGACGTTAGGAGACAAGGTTCAGTCAGCCTGCTGGTGCAAAGACGGCTGATTCTTTTATGCTCTGCCTGAGTGTGACTGGATCTTTGGAGGATTTTACCAGAACAAACTGTCAGCATTCAGCTCAAGAGGACTCTTTAAAAGGCTTTTAAACAGATGTCAAGGTTAGTAACAGAAATGTGTGAGAATCTTAAACTCTCTGCTGAAATCATGAGATTATTCTTGGAAATATAAAAAAGCATAATATCTGCTATTATTCATGTACCCAACTCCTTACAAAGGAAACCATCAGTGGATAAGTTAGAGGAGCAACAAGGTTCGATGTGAGAAGAAATTTCATTCATAGGAAAAGACCAAAAACTCAGATCTGCAGCAAATAATAAGAACAACACGTTCCCCAATTCAGGAATCAACCAGCAGGCTGTCAGCAGAACTCAAGCCCTGTGAAAAAATTTTAGATCATCAGTAAAATGTTTTTATTTTAAGGTCTTTGGTGTCCACCAAGGACAGGCAGAGTCAAGGGAACGGATCTTCGTTAAGCACAGAGGAGACGATGAGCACATGAAGCACATTTTTAGGTTCTGTAAAGATTCTCTAACAAAACACCGCTGGATTAAATCACTGGGAGATTAACAGACTCCTGCAGAACGTGAGGACCTTCTGAACAGCTGATTCAACTTGAGAATCAGAGACACTGGAGAAGAGAAACAACTACTTAAAGCTTTTTTTTAATCTGTATAATGATTTTTAATTATCTTTATTTGTTTTACGACATTTCTGTAGTTTGATCTATGATCATTTTATGATTTTACCGTTTACTGCTTTTAAATCTTTTGTGTTTTCTGATTTTAATTATCTTTTATTTTTACTTTATAATATTTTGTTGTTTTGTTTTTATGACTTTTTGATTTGTTTTGTTGCTCCTTGTGAAACACTGTGATTTTTCTCTCTGTGATAAGTGGTATATACACTAAATAAACTTTACTTACTTACTAGTTTAGTGGCTCCTGTTGGACCAGGGGTTGACACTTCTGTTCTAGAGTCTGATCCCTCTGACCAACTAAACAGAGTTCTGCCTACTCAGAAAACTTTAAAAAAAAAAAGACTCAGGAGGAAAAGATGTTGAACAAAAAAGTAAAACGACAAACTCAACAAGAACTGACAACAAGGAAACTGGAACAAAGAAAATCTGGCTAAATATATACAGAATGCAAACAGATGACAAAGGCCTGGTTTGGAGAAAAAACAGGAAAAAAAACATTTAAAATGAAAATGAACAATGGGACAACTGGCCTTCACATTTTAACAGGAAGTTAGAAAAAACAAAGTCCAGGAAACATCATAACGTAACATAACATAAAATAACATAACGTAAGAAAACATAACCTAACCTAACGTAACCTAACGTAACGTAACCTAACGTAACGTAACGTAACGTAACGTAAAGTAAAATAAAGTAAAGTAAAGTAAAGTAAAGTAAAGTAAAGTAAAGAAACTTAACGTAACGTAAGGTAACGTAACTTAACATAGTGTAATGTAACGTAACATAACATGAAGTAACATAACGTAACAAAACATAACCTAACGTAACGTAAAGTAACTTAACGTAACGTAATGTAACTTAACATAGTGTAATGTGACTTAACATAGTGTAATGTAACGTAACGTAATGTAACGTAACGTAATGTAACGTAACGTAACGTAACGTAACGTAACGTAACGTAATGTAACGTAACGTAATGTAACATAACGAAACGTAACATGTGCTAACAAGATTAAAATACCTACTCTAATAAACTCAAGGTCTCATCTATTGCTAAAGAGGCTCAGCATGAACACAACTAGGGTTAGCGATGCTGCAAGGGTGCATAAAAAATAAACAAGTGTTCCGCAAAAATGTCTTTAATTTCTAGTACATGTCAGTAGTCAGTGCAAAACTGAAACATGGCTGTTTTTCATGAGCTAATATGTATTTTATCATTCCATTGTATTGATATGATCAGAAGTTAAAGGCACACTTGGTAGTTTGGGCTTGCTCTTAGCACCCCCTAGTGTCCAGTTGGTGAAAGCAAAAGTGAAACTTGTCTCCTCGCTATGCGTTCATCTTTTTAACACCTTAATCTAACTGCTGAAATGTCTCCTCAGCCTTCATTAGTCTACAGGAGCGGTTCATCACTAAATCAAACAAATCAGCTGTGTTCACGATCTAAAACATGCAGGAAACATGCTGGAATCAGACTGAAGTGCCAGGCATGTCAGCTCAATTTTATTAAAGTGCAACAGAGACCGGACCACCACTCTGAAGTTGCAAGTGCGATATTCTGGCCACAGAGGGCGGTGGGGGTCTGAGTAACATTTCATTAACCCTGTAAAGGGTCATTTTAGCACAAACTGGCTCAAGAACATGATTTAAAAATATGAAAAAGTTGAATAGTATGCCTTTAAAAGAAAATAATGCACAACAAAATACATCAAACATTTCTATTACGTTTTGTAAAAAGAGTAGAATTTAGTAGCTTGTGTATTTTTGTTCACTGTCTCATGTGTGGTGTAAGCAGGGACCCACGTACCAGGTACAGAAACCAGGGACACGTCACGCTGAGGGACATGGGACTGAACTGGCAACCTTGTGCATGAATAACCACCTGAGTCACAGCAAGCCCAACGTCATCCAACAAATACAAAAAAAGTAAATAAAACTAGTGACACATATTGAGTACATTACTGAAAAATCTAATATTTTGTTGGTTTCAGGGTCATTTAAATTCCCCTTTGATGAGACAACTTCAGAAAATAAACGGTTCACTTTTACCTGAATGATGGGAAGTAAACAGTACTGGTCTGACCAATAATCTGAAGCTTTTAAGGTCACATGAAGGCTGTGTCAGGCTGTAGCTTCACTTTGGGACAGAGTTTGAATGTAACCGTTTGTCGGACTAAAACATAGCTGACATGTGAGTGCAAAGGTAGAAGTTTCTTTTGCAAAATCGATTTATTCTGAACAGAGCCAAAGAGAAGTGTGCGCTCCAGCTGGAGATCATGCAAACCCAGCAAAGAGCAGAGGAACCTTCTCACATAGAGCACCAACAAGGCTTTATGGGGAACAATCAGAATCCTTGAATAGATCAGATGTGTTTGCTGAGTAAAACCAAAAACCAGCCAAATGGAAGATTTTGCCACTTGAAGAAGGCATTTACTACAGTAGGACAATCCAACATGGCTGACTCCCAGCAGCTGAGTCAAGAAGAAGCACTCTGGCATTCTGAAGACTTTATCGTGAGGTTTTTACATTGAAGAATGTTTATGCATAAATAAATATGAACATTTAAATGTTTTCATTTTAGTTTTATTGTGAAAATATCTAGAAAATCAATAACGTTTGATTCAGTAGGCACAAAGGGTTTATGGTGTTTATATATTGTGTCCACTATAGTGCATGGTCACAGATTGAAATGTTTCAAACAAATAATTAGACTCCGAATGAATTAAACCTTTTTTTTAAATGTCCTGCTCTAACTCATCGCAGTTTAATAAATTTATAACCCACTGAATTCTGTGAATAAATTTGAGTGACAGAGGATATTGTGAAGGCAACATAGAAATGTTTGTTTAAAATAAAGGTGTCTAAGTTACAGATGACCAAGAGAAAAAATATGGGGTTTTGTGAATTTTATTGGTGCCCACATTTCAGGTATTTCCTGTTTATCATGTTGGAACAAAAAACATAAAAAAGATCCAAACTTGTCTAGTTAACGTTTTTTACTTAACATTTTTTACAGAGGCCAAATAGACAGATTTGCCAGGCATTCCAAAGCTAAGATGGTGCTGCTTTTGACTCCATTAACCACACCTGGTTTGTTTGCTTTAAGGCATAATCATTATGAAGTGTTGTAGTTTATTTTCTTCATGCTGATGTTACTTGGTGTTCCACAGGGTTGTGGCCTCGGACCATTTTATTTATTTTATTTTTTTCTTCATATTTACATTGGAAAATATTACCGAAGTTATGCAGAAAACTCTGCTTTATTTATTAGACTTGGGGTAGCTAAAGGGGTTATTTAAATAAACTTTTCTTGCCGATGCTAAAGTGTAAAACAAATGAGTACACGTGTTTGGGGCCTGAAAACTTAAACAGTGTTTTATGTTTGCCTTCAGGAATTTTGTGGGAAATCTTTTGTTCCAGTCAGTGGTGCTGAACTACTTGTCTCTGCATTTGTCCCATATAGTATAACTGCTGTGACTTTCCTAAACTGTGCAATTAATCCATGAACACTGAAGTCATTGTCCTCTAACCCAAAACAAATACCGTTAGTATTTTATCTGCACCAATTAAATATTCTTCTTTTATTTTAAATATTCTTCCAGCCCCTTCCTTCCCAAACAAATACCATTTTCCTTTGACTACTACAACTTCCAAGTGCAGAATTCCAGACAGACTTTGACTCTTTAGGCTTTTAATCTGTGGTACCAAATCTATTCTGTGGATAGAAATTTGACTGTTTTTAAGATTAAATTAAAAATGTACTTGAAAGAGTTCCCGTTTCATCCTGACCATAGTTATCCAGTTTAATCCAATTTTTTCATTCCCTATTGTACTTGTTCCATTTTTACTGTCTGTTTTATTTTTTATACCACAGCTTTTAAACAGCTCTTCAGAATTACTCTTTAGATTTGTTCCATATTTTTCATTCGATTTCTTTGCCCTTAAAGTTCTGCTTTTGTTCCATAAATCACTTCATATCCCTGCTTGAACAAAGCCATAAATGAAGTTATGACTGGTTCTAATGTGAAAAGTTTTAGGAAGGTTTGTTTGAATAAAGATACTTTCAGTAATGTACCTGCAGTCCTCTCAGCACGTGGCATTGTTTCAACTCTCCACTGCTCTGTTTGTCAGCTGCAGCACACAAACCTTTATGTTCATGTTTGATTGACCCACGCAGCAATAATGTGATTACAGGGCAGGTGGGCCCAGGATTGCCCATCGGCCTCTCTTATTGGATTGAGCCAAGTGGGTTGTATATCATCTATTGTTCCTGGGTGGGGGCATTGACTGGCAATTCACAAAATTGAATTTATAACTCTGCGTATGATAAATTTTGGCCGCCGTTCTGCAGTTAATGGCCCCTTGTTTGTTCCATGCGTCGCCTGTATTTTCCCGCACTGCCAATACAGCCGAGTGTTGTTGTTTGCTGGCATGTAGAGCGGCTCGGTAAACAGAAGCCCGCTCTCTTATTGATCGAACATCTGAGAGAGAATGTCAAGCCTGAGCTCCGTGAAGCAGCTGCAGATACAAGGAAACACCTCTGAGGTAAGAGGGAGAAAAGACACGGGTGACTGAGGAAAAAAAGGAAGCAGAGTGGTGTATAGGTGAAAGAAATTGGCAGTAAATTGACTTGCACCGCTGAAAAAGCATTTCACAAATGTAGTTCCTTCTTAACAAGTGCTAATTGCTCAGATCCGGGTACAGGAACAAAGAGAGAACAGCATGGCGGAGTAGAGACTGACATTTAGTTTCCCATGCTGGAGCTGATGGTGGGTTGCTTAATAATACAGCAGCTCTCTTTAAATCACAGGTGGTCAGTTTCTGCTGCTTTTTCTGAGCAAAGTTTTAAAAAGCCAGCGTTAAATAACAGCCTTCTATCGTAGACATGCTGCTGCAGAGTGAGAAGTCTCCCTTCAGCGGAGCTGAGTTTTATTCAAACATTTTCCCCTGCTGTTAGTCTGTCCGTCAAACATAATGATAGAAACGTGTGGCAGCTTTGACTGTAAAGCACCGCCTGAATTAAACCAAAGCAACTGATCACCAGTCATCCACGACCTCTACAACTCCAGAGGAACCAGAAACAATCCCTCAATGATGCAGAGAAGAACAGAATCCACATCTGAGCTCAAAGTTCAAGAAACACTTTATTCACAAAAGTCTAATTCACTCATATCTGGTTCTTTCATTTACAAAAAGTGTTCACAAGCAGAAACAGCTGTTTAGAAAGAGGAAGAAGATTTTTAAATTTAGTCTGAAAAGTGTCAAAACTGAACTTATAAGATGTTATTATGTTTTTATTATAACTTTAAAATGAATGAAAAAGTCTCTAATGTTTTCATATATATGCCCAGATTCAGGTGTTTTAGCTGAACTCCACTTCTGCACCTCTAAAACATCTTGATCTGCTGTTTTCTACCTTCATTTCAAGTCTTTTGCATTTGGAACAAAACAGCAAACAAGCGACACATATTGTAGATAAAATGTAACTTTGGTGAGATGTCTGACTCCCTCAAACCAAAACAAAAATCATCATATCAGATGAAACAGATTACACTAAATAAGGTTTCAGCTTCAAACTAACACTATCTCCTAAACTTCTACCATTTTCACAAGAATCTGTAGCGAGAGTCTCCATAACATCCCCGTTCCACGCCACCAGCATCTCTGAGGCCTGCCTGGGCACATGCAGAGCAGGTGGGAGCCCATACTCACATCTCTGTCACATTCTCGCTCTCCTGTGGTACCAGTGGTGGGATGCTGCTTATCCCATTGGGCTCCAGGCACTGCAGCATGGCAAAAGAGCACCGGCAAGCCGATGGGCATCCTCCCAAAGTGGGTGCGGGCGACAGGCTCAGCACGGTGAGCACCAGGGGCAAAAGAAGCGCCAGAGCCCCAGGTGGCACATCCATCTCGCGTGAGTATCTCCTCAGCACAGCCAGGGACGTAGCAGGACTTTGTGTCTGTGTGGTTCACCTAATGAAGAGTTAATGAAGAGGGGTGAAGAGCTTTCCCACACTCCTTTGGTAGTGAGCCACAGCTGTACTGAGCAGCAGGAGGGGGCAGGCACACAGGCAGGCTGAGGGCCCCTGGGGACATGCTAGTGGTGGGCTGGAGCCTCTCTTTTATCCTCCCTCTCTCTTCGTCTCCTCCACCATGAAGGGAGGAGCATCAGAATAACATGGGCCAAAGTCACCAGACACCTCCAAGAGTGAGCCGGGGAGAGGGAGGGGTAGGAGGTGAGGGTGTGTGGATGGTGATGAGCAGAGGGGATGAGATATGATGATGCCTTCAGCTTAGAGCTCAGCTGGGCTGCTGGAGGAAGTCAGGGCTCCTTGGTGCCTGCATGCACCACGGCACGCTCTTTATCCTGCAGCAGAATCATTTTAGAGATCAGGACTGAGGTCAGCCGTGAATCTAATCCCTGTGGAAATGTGAGTGAGGGTGGGGCACACGCTGTGTGAGCTCCCAACAGGAGCAGCAAACAGCAGCAGAGGTATAATGCGTAATCTCTGGAATCTGTAAGAAACTGTTATCGTGCTTAGTTTACATAACAACCATTGTTATTTTGGAAAAGTCATCCAGGCCTGAAAACCATCAGATTTGATCGAATCTTCATCACAGTCTTCATCCTGAGGAGAACAGTAGGGTAAATGGAAAGGGTCGACTCCATTCAACATTAAGTAACATCCAGAAGAACCCAGATGAGCAGCTGTCTGCCTGAAGCACATGAGGTCTGAGAGGACTGGGACGATGAAGAGTCAAACGTGAAAGAGTCAGACACGTCATCATTTCTGTGAAGATAAACTGAGTTCAACACAGCAACAACAGTAAATATAAACATGAAGACTAAAGCCAGCAGAGTGGGGAAAAGTGTTCAGAATGTCCTCCAGTCTGGGCCTATAGCAGCATAACTAAAGGGATGAGCCAGTATAACCCAGTATGTCCTCCAGTCTGGGCCTATAGCAGCATAACTAAAGGGATGAGCCAGTATAACCCAGTATGTCCTCCAGTCTGGGCCTATAGCAGCATAACTAAAGGGATGAGCCAGTATAACCCAGTATGTCCTCCAGTCTGGGCCTATAGCAGCATAACTAAAGGGATGAGCCAGTATAACCCAGTATGACCTCCAGTCTGGACCTATAGCAGCATAACTAAAGGGATGATCCAGTATAACCCAGTATGTCCTCCAGTCTGGGCCTATAGCAGCATAACTAAAGGGATGAGCCAGTATAACCCAGTATGTCCTCTAGTCTGGGCCTATAGCAGCATAACTAAAGGGATGAGCCAGGATAACCCAACCTAAGTAGAAGATTGATCAAAAAAGAAAGTCTGAACTCTTAAAAGCTAACAGGGGTTCTGACTCATAAATGGAAACAGGAAGCTGCTTCTACCAGAAGATCCTGAGAACTGAAAGCTCCGCCTCCTGTTCTACTCTTAGATCCTCTATAGGAACCAAACGTGCAGTCTGAGATCCAGGTGCTCTGCTGGGAACATCTGGAACAAGAAGATATCTCATAGAAGAATGAGCTTGATCTTTCAGAGTTTTAGAAATTCAACATGAAATTTAAAATTCAGTTCTGGATCTTACGGATGAAGAGATGCTGAAACTGGAGAAGATTTCTCCTCCTAACTCTCATAAGAATTCTGGCAGCACCGCTCTGGATTTGCTGGAGGCCTCTAGGAGAACATTTTGAGAATCTTGATAGAATTGCACCAATAAAGCATAATAAGTAGATAGATTAGATAGCTAAATGGATCACTTTGAGTCAGGATGTTCCTGATATGATCCTGACATTGCACAGTTGGAAGAAGGCAAGAAGTCCCAGCATCATGTATTGTATTAGAGCTGAAGGTCTGATCCTGGTCCAGAAGAACACCAAGGGTTCCTACAAGTTAATGCCATCCTGAGGAAGTGGATGACTAAACAGCTGGTTCCTAAGGTGATCAGAACAAAAAACATCAAACTCAACGGGCTGGAAGTCAACCCTGTCAATGAAGGGGCAGGATGAAAACAGAGTTGGTTTGGCAGATAGTTAACACAAACAAAACAACAACAACAACAACAGGGAAAAATAAGTTTTAAACATAGCAGGAAGACACAACGGGTTGGAACCAGAAGAAAAGAACAAACACAAAAATATCAGCAGGAAACAGAAAACGAATATTAAATCTGATCAGAGATAATCTGTCAGGTTTCAGTTGATGTTGGACCCAAGGTACAATATAATATAATATAATATAATATAATATAATATAATATAATGTAATGTAATATAATATAATATAATATAATATAATATAATATAATATAATATAATATAATATAACATAATGTAATGTAATGTAATGTAATGTAATATAATATAATATAATATAATACTGTATTGTATTGTATTTGATTATATGATTTTTACAATATATATGTTTTCTAACTACACAATATAACAAATGCATTTTAAAAATGAACCAGATTTTTTCAAGAGAAAAACAAAAACAGACTTCAAAGTGTTTTAACCCAATTGTATCATTTTTCTATCATGCTGGAACTCCACATACCATCAGACTGTTCATCCAATCACCTACCGATGCTTACTGTCTACCCCCCACACCCCTTGGGACAGGCTCGCTGCCCCACCCCCCATTAGTCACTCTGCACATGAGTAGGGTCAAAGTGTCCCGACCACAATTACTGGCCATAAGCTGAATCACCCTTTTTCGCTGCAGTCATCAGGATTATCTGCTGTCTTAATTACTTTTCCTTTTACGCCCCTTTTTTCTATGGTCCTAGCTCAGCAGATATGATGGGGGGTGGGGGGTGGGACAATGCACTCATTCACAGGAAACGTGTCTGAGAGCTGAAGCTGCATGGGAAGCAACTAATCATGACAAACACAATTAAGGTGAAATGTACCTGTGCAGTTTTAAATTATTAACTCTAAAATGACACTAATGAGCAGAATCCTGAGGAGCAGGAGGTGAAGATGACTGATAGCAATTAGTTTTAATGTACCTCAAACATAATTTCTTCATTTCCAGCCTGATAACAGAAAAACTTCAGCTCCGATTTTAGATTCAGGATGAAAAAAAGTTTCATTCAGATTTGAAAATGAATTTTTGGGTTAAGTTCTCCTGACCTTTTAAAACAACATGATGAAACACAATATTTAATAGCTCCAAATAAAATGTTAGCAAGAACAAGACGGTTTGTAGTTTAGAAAATAAAGTGGTCTGGTTTGGATTAAGAAAATATTCCCTTCAGTAAATTATGAGGTTATTCTAATTGCACAAGCATGAAATTTCAATGTTACCCTCCACGAGTGAGCTCATGGGAAAATTATATATATATATATATATATATATATATATATATATATATATATATATATATATATATATATATATATTTTTTTTTATTTATTTATTTATTTATTTTGAGGGCCTCAGAGAAGATCATTGGTGGTGCCCGTGGTCATGGGGGCATCGGGGCACTCGGGGCATCCATCCATCCATCCATCCATTTTCTGCCGCTTATCCGGAGTCGGGTCGCGGGGCCAGCAGCCTAAGGAGGGAAGCCCAGACCTCCCTCTCCCCAGCCACTTGGGCCAGCTCCTCCGGGGGAATCCCAAGGCGTTCCCAGGCCAGCCGAGAGACATAATCCCTCCAGCGTGTCCTGGGTCTTCCTTTGGGTCTCCTCCCGGTTGGACGTGCCCGGAAAACTCGGGGCAGTGAGCCCCAAACTAGAGGAGTGGCTAAAGCAGATCCCAGGAAAAACATCAGACACCTCAGTCCAGAAAAGGTCAGTTCTAGGAACAACTATGATTGCGCAGAAGAACCCTCAAGGTAGATGACCCGAGCTTGGAAGGATGAGACCACCCGTACATATAATTGATCACTTTTCCTATAAAACAACATATTTATCTGTCCAAAACCAACAATACCATTATGGAACCCTTCTAATCTCCCATGAGTCACACAACACTTGTCCTCCTGACATCACTTGAACATTGTGGACATGTGACTGATAACAACGTTCCCGTATCTCCAGTTTTTTAATTGGATTACTGGTTTGGTGCGTTATGTTTATTGATGATCTCAGCAGGGGTTAATTGCAACACTTGGCTGTGGAATCAATCTCCTTAAGGACAAAGATAAATATGTGGGTTAGGACTCAGCTCACAGGAAGCAGACTCAGTCGTCCCTGTGATAACGTCCATGTCTCCATCATGTCCCCTCTCTCTGCCTCTTACAGAAACGTGCAGGCAGCATGAAGCAAAGCATCTGAAAAATCAATGGTTAAAGGATAAACTTGGTGGTTTTCTGTGTTTTGTTACCTGCTCCAAATTTTTAAACAAATATCTAAGCAGCCAATTAAACAGCAGCAATTAAAGGATTAAAGCATCTAGTGAAGTTTAAAATGAGCATCAGAATGGAGATTTGAGGGACTTTGAATGTGACATGGTTGTTGGTACTGTACCAGACTGGTCTAATCTACTGGGTTTTGAACCCACAACCATCTCTAGGGTCTACAGAGATGGTCAGGCTGCTTCTAGATGATAGAAAGACAACAGCAGCTCAGATCAGCTCTGGTTCCTACCAAGCTCTGCAGAAGCTCACCAGCTGCTCCAGATGGACTCCAGCAGCAGAAGACCACACCTGGTGTCTCACCTGTCGGCTAAGAACAGGAACCTGAGGCTACAATTCAAGAACTGGACCAGAAGAGACTGGAAACACCTTTGCTGGTTCTGATGAGTCTGGATTTCAGCTGTCGGGTCAGAATTTGGTGTCACCAACATGAAAGCATGGATCCATCCTGCCTTGCCTCAACGCTTCAGGCTGCTGCTGGTGGTGTAATGGTGGTGTTCTGGTCCCACTCTGGACCCCTTAGAACCACATGAGCCTGGTTCAAACATCACAGCCTACCTGAGTATTGTTTGTCTATCCCTTTATGACCACATGGACCCATCTTCTGATGGCTACGTCCAGCAGGATAAAGCACCAGGTCAGAAAGCTCAGATCTTCTCTAACTGGTTTCTAGATCATGACCATGAGTTCACTGGTCTCCATCGGCCTCCACAGTCACCAGATTTCAGTCAAGTCTAGAACCTTTGGGATGTGGTGGAACGGGAAGTTCTTAGTATGGACCAGGACCTCTGAGGAATGTTTTGAGTCCATGATACCAAAAAGTATTTTGATTGTGAAGGAAAAGGAGGGTCTAACTCAGTGATCGATGAAAATATAGCTATACTTTTTTTTCTTTTGTAAATGTATTCATGTTTGTTGGAGATAAACAGAAACTGACTAAACATTAGTGTTCTTCATCCTGTTTCAGTGCCGCATCAACTTGTTTTTAGGTCCTCACCAAAAGCCCATGACCTGAAATTTAGAGCATTGTCCCACCAGTAAGTGAGGATCTTCCTCCTCCAGTTTAGCTCCTCTTCACCACAACAAACTAGTTCAGCATCACTGAAGACGCTGCTCCGATTCAGTCAGTCTCCATTCCTCCTACACTCAGGAACCAGAACCAAAACCCGGACCCGGAGGAGGAATTCCACCCTTCTTCTGGTCTTTCTAAAATGTTTTTATGATTTTTAATCTTAAGTATTTTTGTGTTACTATCTGTTGTGTTTCAAGCCACAAACCTCTGATTCATTTGCCTTCAGGTTTCATTAGATCCAGGTTTTTAATTAATTCCATATTTGATTATTATCTAAATGTCAATTTTTAGTTTTCATGTATGAATGTTTATGACTCTGATGTCCTGCAGAACTGAATTAAAACACTGAACATTCATACCTCGCTTTGCCAGTCCTGTATTAGGAAAGGTGTGTGTGCATGTGTGCGTGTGTGCGTGTGTGTGTGTGTGTGTGCGCGTGCGTGTGTGTGTGCATTTATGTTTTGCGAGCCCAATTTGTCAGGTTACACACCCGCATTATGAGACCATTTGGTTTATGAGACCATTTTTGGTGGTCTCGTAATTCATGACTTTTAAAGTGCTGCAAATTTTTATAAAAGTAAAATCTAAATGTTGTTAGCTGATTAATACTGACTTTGTAACTGCTATTATCATTTTATTTAGTTATTTCAGCAACTTAAACTTTCTTTTGGTTTTCATGGCCAATTTAAAATTGGTTTCGTAAACCACGTCGCGTGTGTGGTATGCAGACCTCCAGGGTCTCATAACGCCCTTAGAATGTCATAGATGATTGTGTGTATTTTTTGATAGTTTTTATTTTATTTTTGAAGTGAGGCTTTTCTTCCATGGGTAAAATAGAACATGTTGACATACTTTTTGTGTTCACCAGATGCAAAGAATTCGTGCGTGTGGGATACAAACCACCATGTTGTCATGGTCTCATAAACCATTCAAAATGTCATAGTGGAATGTATGTATGTTCTGATAGGTTTTTCTTATTTTTTAAGTGAGCATTATCTTCCATGGGTAAAATAAAACATTTTGACATAGTTTTTGTGTTCAACAGATTACCTGTTTATGAGGAAATGTGTGTCCCCATAAACCACCACCAAGTCATAGTGGTTTCATAAACCATAAATGCACACATGTGTGTGTGTGTGTGTGTGTGGAATCTGCATTCACATGTTCTCATCCAACCAGGAAACCTCTGACTCTTCTTATTTTATTAAAAATAATCTATTTACCATAAATTCTACATTTTTTAAAAGTCTCTGTACCTCTGATACATTTTGTTCCAGGAATCCTGTTTTCCTAAAATCCGAACCTTCCGTATCTCAGCTACTTTTCCTTCTCTGTTTGAATCAACCTCCATCACATAAACATCTGAGAAAAGAGGCCACATGCAGATAGGAGGCCTCTGCGAGAGGCTGAGAGTCTTTCAGACCCTTAAACAATAATCAATCAGGTTCATATTTGTGTCCAGCATGGAAGAGCGTGGAGAGAGGAAGAGGAAGAGTGGGGGACAGGGAGGAAGGGGGAGCTTAACAAGAGAACAAGCGGGTAAGTAAAAGCTCTTTTGGATCAAATACAAGGAAAGGCTTTTACACTTGAATTGGTAAATGCACAAACCCTCTGTTGCATCTGGCTGCAGCTCATTTAACGTGGATCGACTCATTTATGCAGCAGACTAAATCAGTCGGGTTGCATGTTTGAGTTTAGGAAAAACACAAATCTCCTCTATGACAAACAACCACTCAAGAATGTGTTTGTCACTGAAATTAAACTTCTCTTTTCCTAAAATGATTTATTTTTACATAAGTTTCAATTATCAGTTTTTTTTGTTTTTAAATTGTGACCCTCATTTAAAATACTGCTGCTCCAATGAAAATCTTTCTAATTCTAAATAAAAGTTTGTTAAATAATAAATGCACACATAACATGTTTGTGTGAATATTATGATAAACATTTTATTTATCATCTCATATAATTATATGATGGTAAAACTGAAATTCAGACTTAAAAATGAAAAATAATTTCATCTAAAACACTTTTTGAATCACATGTTAAAGTTTTCAGCAGTAAAATAAAATTATTGAATATATAAAGTAAGAATAAATCAATAAAACTCACATATGTAAAAAAAAAGAAAAATATCAGTTTAGAAGAGACAAAAGTTTTATAATTTAGTTTTAATCATACAGAGTTTGTTCAACAATAACACATTAAATCTGATTTTTAACAGCTTCTAATAATTTTTTTAATTTTAATTTTAGTAGTACATTAAATCTAATCACATATGAGTTTTTAATTTTTTTATTTGACATGTTTGTTCATGAACTTTATGAAGTGTCTCTTGTATTTTTAGAATAACTCTAGATGTAGTTTTATCTGAATTTCCCTGGAATGACCCTAAAATGTTTCCTGCACTCGTTAATTTTCCTGGTGTGAAACCCGGTTTCAGAAGCACCTGATATTCTCCGTGAGGAAAAGAGCGGCGCCAAACTGAAAAATTAATTTTAATCAAAAATTTAAAGTAACTTAAATTGGTTAGTCTCTGAAATAAAAATTAAAACCAGCTTTTAAAGATAAACTGATGAAAAAAAAAACATTTTACTTTCAAATTAGATTTTTGGTTATTAAATTTTTCAACAGTTGGTGTTTAAATATAAAATAATAATTAGGATTCATGGTTAAATTTATTTAGCAATAAGAAAATGTTATTGTTTTTACAGGAAAGGGTCAAAAATATTTTATTAAACACAAATACATTTTTTATTTTGGTTTTAATCTCAATCCTATTTTCTTCTTAAAGAATAAAAACACAACTGAAACTGCTTTTTATGAGGTCAATTAAACATTACGTGGAATGGAAATATTTAATAATCTAAAAGTTTTAAACTGAGGTTTAAATATTTTATGAAGTAATAAACACCTAATCCTCTTTGTGGTTTTAAAAACTTATAATCACAGCACTGAGTGAGAATTTTTCAAAATAAAAGTCATTAATTAAAAAAAAGGAACCAATGTTGGATTTGAAGATGAATTATCGCTGTTGCACCTCTCCACATCAGATGTGTCTTCAGCATCTGAGCTGCAAACAGAACCAACATTAAAACTCAAGTCTCCTAAACCTTTTACTGCAACGTCAACTTTTATTTTTTTAAAGTTTCTAAGAAACGCAGTTTCTTTGTCACGACGATCCTTTACCTTAACCTTAGAAAAACTTTCTGCAGTGTAACTATTGTACACACACACACACACACACACACACACACACACACACACACACACACACACACACACACACACACACAGAATCTCTAATTTCTCATTTTAAGGGTCTCCTTTAGGAAAGTGGAAGCCTTGTTGAGCTGCCTCAAGGTTGAGTGAGCTTTTTCTAAACTAAACAAATCGCCCCGTTTCGGTTGGTCTTGAATTTTTTATTCTGTTTTATTTTTATTTTAGAGAAACTGAAGAGGCCGATGTCCCTGCTACATAATGAGTACTTACTGCATATCATGAAGATGATCACTTGTTCTCGGTATTCCTTTTATAAAACATTTCTGTGGGATTAAACTGAATGATCAGTTTTATTTTGGGGATCCACTTCTGGAGGTTTATAACCTCTCAAACACTGCACAGATGAAGTACATGTGGTCATTTATGCTGAATTAGATGCTGTGTGCGTGTGTGTGTGCGTGCGTGTGTGTGTGTGTTTAATTTTGTTAAATGAAAACTGGACTGGAAGAAAAGTCTGCACCTGCATCGTGCAAACACACAACACAGAAAAGCTGAAAATGTCACAACTTAATTGGCATGAATGAAGTAAATTTGAGTTTTGGGCTGAGGATTTCATCCGTTTGTCTCTTTTCTGGGCAGTTTTCAGTTAGTCATACTTCAACCTGAAAGGTTCATTATGTCACCTAATTAAGGTCAGAAATAGTGATGGATAAAAACGCAGCTCGGCTGTTTCTGCTCTCTAAAAAACCTTGTTTCATTCCAACGATCACGTTTATGCATTTATTCTAAAAATTCACATCATCTCGTTTGTTTTGTTCACATTTAAACATGCCTGCAAGCTCGGAAGGTGTGAAAAAGGTGGCAATTAAAATTATGACATCACTTATTTGTATATTGACATCATCACGTCATGCCGTCTATCTATCATTTTTGAGAATTCTCAGTTTCTCTGCCCCTCCATTACGTTTTCTCTGCATCTCAGAAGATCCTAAGAGATAACGTTACGTAGCTCCACACCATGGTGACAGCAGGTGTCTCATTATATGATTGGACCAGTCCGGTATCAGTGAAGGATATAACCGATGACACGTGAACCTGTGTGTGTTAACGAGCCCGTGGTTCTGAAACAAACTGACTTTGTTTTTTGTCAAATGCAGGCAGAACCCCAGAGAAAGGTTTATGATCGTTCAGTCGATGTAACGTGATCATGTTGCGTGCACATGCACCAATCATCTCTTTCCTCACGTCTGGAAGGATGGTCCAGAGAGCAGGCTGAGTTTTTTCTGATCTGCAGGGAACATTGACGACAAAGTTTTACAGAAACTATAGCTAAGTGTCAGGCTCCTCACCTTGGCTCAATGGGGTGAGCAGTGAGTAGAGCTGTGTCATGTGACAAGACCCAAATACGGAAGCGCTATCGTTGGGAGACGTCTAACATGCAGTTAATCTAGGAACGCCAGCACGAGCCTCGAAGGGAGACGAGGACATGGCAGCATTCCAGAAAGTA
>SSNS01000086.1:1471825-1474007 GCA_006937985.1 Aphyosemion australe
TTTAAAATGAGGTTGCATGCTTTTCTTTGTAACACCTGGAGTTATGGGACTCTACAATTTTTAGTTTGTGGGTCAAAAGCTGGAAGAAACGTCCTACATGAGTCAAAAAGATGTGATTGTTTCTGAACTCTAGTAGGTGTTTTTCTACAGGGAAAGATTCTGTTGGGAAAAAACGTGTTCCTTCTTCTTTCCTGTTAAATAAAATATCTACAGAGCCTTTAAGTATCCGAAACCCTCAAAAATGTATACATTTTAGTGTTTCTGTCACTATCTCCTGAAACTTATCCTGCATTCTGACATTTTATTGTTATTCTTTTATTCAGGCAAAAATGTGTGTCCAAGAAAAGGACATTTTCTTGTGTCGAGCTGTGTAGCCATTTCAGTCACTTTTCTTTGGAAAAACAGAAACAGATAGATAATTCAGTAAAACATCAGGTTGTTGTTTTTAACTGCACTTAAACGGCTGCATAAGACCTTTTATTTCTTTGAACTGCTCAAGGTTTTTATTAATGCTAGGTCTTCGGGTGTCACATCCTCCTTTGATGCCTTGAATCGTTTCTAAAAAATGTGCACAGTATCTGCTTTTACAGCTATTGGCTATCAATATGTGGTAATCTGCTGGTTATGGAGAAAAATGATGCATAAATAATGAAGGAAGAACGTAAAACAGCTAATTCTGGTACATTTGGTAGATGCATTTATCCAAAGTGACACAAAAGCAAGGCAGGCTAAGTGTGTTGCCCAGCGGAATGATTAGTCATGAGCTGGGATCACACCGGCAACCCTCCGTTTACTGGACGACCTGCTTAACTCAAAATGATTTGTGTAAAGAATCCAACAGATTATAGTTTTACCCCATAAACAGTTAAAACGTTCCTTTTCCTGTTGTCAGTTTGAATAAAAACATTCATTCACTCAAGTTCATTTTGATTTTGGTCAAAGGAGGAACTTCAGAGGGACTGAAAGCCCCGGGGCCACAGGCTGCAGACCCCGGTGTTAGAGAAAGATTCCCCTGGGGGCTGAAATGGGGAGTGATGGTTGATGTGCGTGCGTGTGTGTGTGTGTGTGTGTGTGTGTGTGTGTGTGTGTGTGTGTGTGTGTGTGTGTGTGCGCGTTTTTAAGTCATATTCATATTCATCAGAGTAAAAACTGAAATGTTTAAAACCAAATGAAATATTGATGCATGAAAAAAATATAAAAAAATATTTATTTATTTATTGCTGTTGTGTTTGTTTCAGTTGCAGAAAGCTCAAACAGAGATGAAACATTTCTAATGTTGCATTGGCCATAAAACACAGCCCAGGTGCGTCTGTTCCTTTACCTTTAGCCTGAATGCTATTTACTGTCACGCATATCATCCCACCAGACTAATGAGGCCAACACGGGGTCAAAGATAGAAGATTTCATCCTCTTTCTTCTTCTTTCGTCTCCTCTGTCCCCCTCTCCCGCCCAGCTGCCACGTCTGAGCTCATATCCATGTTTATAAAGAGCTGCACTCCATTATCCTAATTGAAAAATGAGAGTAAAGTGCCACTTTATCCACAATACGTGGGCTATAACCCTTCTATTTATCTCCTGCTCTGTGGTTCGTTTAGAAGTAGCAAAGATGGATCTGTGTTACAGCAAAAACATGGCAAAGTTTGGTTTTTGTCTATTAAACATATGTTTAACATCTTTTAAATGATGCCTAAAGTAAAAAATAACATGCATATGAATATTAAAGCTTTTAGAAAACAGATGCAGGATGACGCGCACACACACACACACACACACACACACACACACACACACACACACAACAAATCACACCAGTGTGCAAAGTGAAGTCCAGATGAATCATCCGCCCAATTATTTCTATGGCTGCTCTCTCAACATAAACTTCCCAGAAGCACAAATTGTTCATAATATTAACACTGGGAGCATCCAGGTCCACTCTCGATAAGAGCTTTATGGGACAAGCTTCTTAAATCACAGCAAAGAAAAATAACCTTAATAATCCAACATAACAGGAAGCAGGAACATGATAATTATGTGCTGCTCTTATTCTGCGCTGTACGGAAGCCCTGAAAGGCAATGGAAAATTTTTTTTTTTTCTTGTGGAATTTTTCTAAGTCTTTTTTATTTTTTATTTTTTACTAAGCCCAGAAAGGCAAAATGAAAAAAAAAATTTTTTTCTTGTGGC
>SSNS01000086.1:1479889-1558230 GCA_006937985.1 Aphyosemion australe
GAAAAATGCCACAAGAAAAAATATTTTTTTTTCATTTTGCCTTTCTGGGCTTAGTAAAAAATAAAAAATAAAAAAGACTTAGAAAAATTCCACAAGAAAAAAATTTTTTTTTTCATTTTGCCTTTCTGGGCTTAGTAAAAAATAAAAAATAAAAAAGACTTAGAAAAATTCCACAAGAAAAAATTTTTTTTTTTCATTTTGCCTTTCTGGGCTTAGTAAAAAATAAAAAATAAAAAAGACTTAGAAAAATTCCACAAGAAAAAAAATATTTTTTCCGTTGCCTTTCAGGGCTTCCGTAGCGCTGCTATGAGTGGAACATAAAGTACAAAGAAAAAAACAAACGGGGATAAAAAATAAAAACACGAATAAGACAAACAAGCGGAGGTGAATCATCATGTTTGGACTTTCAGAACTTCTTTACTTATTTTGAGTCCAGCTGACTGCGTCCTTCAGCCAAGAAGATTTCTAAACTCAAGTATGGACCATCGTCCGTCTGTCCATCTTTTATCCTTGGTTCTTGTTATTGTGATGAGAGTTGGAACATAGATGGAAAAGTAAATCAAGACTTTATCCCACCATCACTTATGAACACCGGACGCTCTTCCGCATGAGGCAGAGACTCATCCCAGCCCAAAGGACACATTCCACTTGTCTCTGGTGCAGCCATAAAGCATCCGTACCTCTGCAGCTTACAGCATCTCCGTTTGGAGACAGGCCCCGAGACTGATGGCTAATGATTTAATTGTCCCGACCACCAAAAGGCCAAGTGACCCTTGGGCAACACACTAATTTATCTCAGCCAGATGCCTCCTTTTGTTTGCCCACTGATTCAGACAAAGACTTGCACTGGATCACCGGCCAGAAATTTCTGGAGAGAGGTTGTAAAGCTGTCAGTTTTTACAGGATGGATGGAGGGATGGATGGATGGGGACTGGTGTCCCCCAGGAGGCTGCAGGTTCTACAGGAAACTCAAGGTGAATGGTGTCAAAGGTTAAAGCTGCACACTGACCATAAATCCATTTTAGGATAAGGAACAGGAACTGGTACAGTATGGCATAAATGAATTAAAGGGAGTGTTCTTCACTTGCTCAGACTGAGAGTTTTATGGCTGCACCGGCCAACACAGAAGCTAAAGATCTGTGTAATACTTGGTTACTCAGAGTTCCACATGCACGCTAAGAGTGAACCTTTTCTTACAACCCCCATCACCAGCATTAGCCACAGAAAGGAAAGATGGAAAATGATCGGGCCAGTCTCTTCTACGTCAGAGGAAAAATTGGTATTAATGGCCCCGCCCACCTTGGCTTGGGACCGCCCACAGGAAGGAGAGAGCAGAGCGTGTCTCGGCTAGTAGACGTTAACCCTCAAGCCTATTTATACTTTTCCGTCTGCAGAGGCACAGAGAACAATAAAGACCGCAAGCCTGCGATTGGTCAGAATGCTGCTTCCTTTAACTTTGCCAACAGCACCGCCATTCCCCCTCAAAAAAAATAAGACGAGTGCCAAACATTTATCGACAGGCAAGATATAGTGACAGACACGGAGCAGAATGAAGAACATCTCGTGGAAAAAGTCTGACGATATAAATGTTAATGTAGAGGCCTTTAAAGGTCAATAGGTCATCAGTTACATTGGTTATTAGAATGGTATAGCAGTTAGTCTGTCTGCTAAGGAATGTTGTGTATTGGAACATCTTCCTGGTGTTCCAGTAAATGTTTGTAAGAGACTGCATAGAGCCAGGTCAACGCACCCGGCGGTCCAGTATCTCATGATAACTTTGGCCAGATTCATTATTTTTCCCATTTTCTAAAGGACCCAGTTACTGGTTAATTAACCCTTTGGGCCCTAAGCCTATTTTTGAGAAAGCTTCTGGAAAATGACATGCCCACACTTTATTGAGTATATTTCTGTAACCACAATGTCTATTTTATTACTTTTGGCCTCATTTTAAATGGAACACTTGTGGGATTTGTTGAGATGTGTTAATATTAGTATATGTGTCACTATATATGTTTAAATGGACATGGAACGCCATCCGCCATTAAACCAAAAAGAAGGAAATCACATGTGACATTGCTGTTTGATGTCATATCTCATGTTGTTCCTCTCCACTGCCAGGATTAAAGCGATGAAAAACACACCGCTGCACTTCTCGAACGATGTGGTAAGTTAATAAGCCGTGAGGTCACACGTATAGACGTAATCTACATAGATATGAAATTGCATCGCTGCAATATTTTACACTGAAACCGAGTGTGATTTCCTGTCTAGCCCTATTTTAACTGCAGAAAATGACGCATCCCAGAAGTGGCACACGGCAAAAATAGAACTCGATCCTATTTTTAGCGGCGCGGCATGCCACTTCTGGGACGATTCTGGAAATTGCCGCGTCGTGGCTGGTTTGTGTTACCCCCATAGACTATAATGGATTCCATTTGAAGCATAGTCGTTCCACTGCCGTTCCGCGCCACTGATGCTTCCAGTGTGCAGTCGGCTTTAGAGACGGAAATGTGGACACAGGAAGTGGGATTTCTGATCACTCTTTTGATTGTAGTCTTAGTTGTGTTTGGAGCACGCAAAATGTTTCCATGATCTTGTGCCCATGGACCTGCAGTATTTTTGGAGGTGCAGATTGACTATGTTTATTAATATTAAGGGCACACATCTTGCTGCTTCTGCATGGAGAAGTGGAGGAGGATGAGGGACAAATTTGTCGTGTTAAAAGTCTAAACTAGGCTTTAGCATTAGCAAGTCCACAACATGGCGGAAAATACTCGGGCTTGTGTTATTGTGGAGATAAAATATCAATGTTGCATTTTTTCCACGCAGCTGGTCCTGCAAGGCCAAAAAATCACTGGAGAATTGCAAGATCATGCATGATTACGGCAGTTCATGCAATAACAAGCTATTGGCTGTGTGTTAAGCTTCGCAGATGTTGTGTGACTCTTACACATCAGGTATGGGCCGAGGGGAATTTTGATAATAAAGGAAGTGGAAAAGTTGTGTTGTTGTTAGTCAGTCAGAGGTGAGATGTTTGCATATCGTAATGCCTTGTTTTCAGCCCGATGGCAACGATGGCTCAGGGGTTAGGAGTTTGCCCCAAATCCGGTGGGTTGCCTGTTCAAACCCAGGTTCCATCTGTCGTTGTGTCCTTGGGCAAGACACCCTCCTTGTCTGCTGGTAGAGGTCAGAGGGACTGGTGGCGCTGTCACCAACAGTATGTGACTGTAGTGTAAAGCCCTTTGGAGTCTCAAAAAAGCTGTAAACAAATGCAGGTCATTATCATTTATCACTTCTCCAACCAACTTCTACTTCCTGAAACAAGAGCGCTAGAGCTTTTTTACCCCAGAAAACGACTCACAGGGCATCATTCATACTAGAGTGAATGAGACCTTTAATTTGCATTTTTAAGATAATGGATATTTAACCAGTGAAATACTTTATTTACCGGTACTAGCAAATGTTAAAGTTTTAACCCATGTTTTTAAAACTGTTAACTATTTTAAACTTCAGGTTTAGTTTGCAAATCAGAATTGAAAGCATGTGCAAGTGACAAAAATGGCCACTTGTGCAACAGAAGGTACATTTCTTAAGATAAGATAAATAACTTGTCTCAATAAAAAATGTTATCTTGAAACATGTTTATTTTTTTTTTATTTTATAGCCAATCCTTTATTTTTTTCTAAAACAACTAAAGTAAATGAGAACTTCATCAGAAATCAGAAAATTAACTCCAGCATCTGATTTAAGCTAAAATGTCACTGATCTCGTCTAAGTGGGATGATTGTTAGTGTAACCAGATCCAACAGGAGTGACTCAGCTTTGCACCAGAATCTTGTCCTTGTAAATCCATTTTCATTTATTTATTTATTTTCATTTTTATTGAGAAAATGGAGCAATTAGCTCATGATTTTAAGTAAACAACAAAAATCTGGGCTTCAGTAAAAATGTTATTTTGTGAAATTTTCACCCTTGTACGAATCAATGTTAAATGATTTTTGTAAGCAGACAGAGCATGTTCAAATAAAAACAGCCTTTGCAGTAAATAAATGTCTAAAAATGTAACATTTTGTGAGGTAAAATTAAATCTGACTCCTCATTGTGCAGAATGTATTTTATATTTCATACGCTGGTCTCTCTGTCTTGGTTTTCACTCCCATTAGGAGCAGGCAGCGTCGTATAAAAAACCTCTGAACAAGTATAAAACGGTTTGAAACCTGCATTTTTCACCTCTCTCAGAAACACACGGAGAAGTGGTCACATGTAGGAAAGCCACAGTTTGAGATAAAAATAAGAAAAAAAACCTTTTTGGGTTCCTGAGGGAACTGTTAAATTACCTGAAATGCCACTTGAGTCAGCATCAGGCAGAGCAGAAAAATAAAAGCTTAAAAAAGGAAAAAGAAAACGGTGGTGAGAAGTTAGAAGAAGTGAGCCCTGCGGTCTGCTGCAGAACGCTTCTTATCTCTGCTTGAAGCAAACAGAACAATAAAAAATAACGGCTACTCACCAAAATCCTTCAGCAGCGTTTTGCGGGTGAGGCGGGCTCTGAGTTTGGGGGATAAAGAGAACATTAACCACAAAATGTTGTATCTCTTACAGTGGAGAAACATTTCTGCTGGTAGCTTTTAGTTTCTGTGTCACATAAAGAGACAAAAACCTGAAGCTGTTGGTCTAAAAATCTGAAATCAAAGCCATGAGCTTTGATTTAAACAAGTTTAGTTTTAATTTGTCAAATAAAACCCCAAATTAGGTTTATTATGATCATGTCTTGGCTATTAGCAACAGTTTGTTGTATGGTGATGTCATGTTTTTAATAAATATTCCCCTCTATGTGGTACATGAAGTATTTCAAAGAGATATAAATTAACTGTAAAGATTTTGAAACTGGGACAAACTAGGATTTTTTTTTTTTTTTTTGCATTTTTTTAATAATTTGGGCAACAAATGTTAAAGCATAATGTAAAACCATTAATATTCAGGCTTCAATAACTTAATATAATAAAGTTGAACTTTTCATTCATCATTATTATTTCTTTAATTTTGCTGTTTTTTTTTTTTCTTAAGTTCATTTTTCAGAAAGATTTTGGGACTAAATAATTAACAATGAAAGGGGTTTCAGAGGTTTAAACTCTTTTATTCTCTTTGCTTTAATAATTTATTTAATTTCCCCCCCAAAAAAACACTTTTATTTTCCTGAACATTAAACTCCTTAGAAATAGAAGATTTATTATTATTATTATTATTATTATTATTATTATTATTATTATTATTATTATTATTATTATTATTATAAAACTGAAACACAATCATGTCACCATGAGGATTAGGACCACAAACTAAAGTTATCTGAAAAATACATCCTAACATAATCTACCCTATAATAAATGTCTCATATATTAGTGTTTGAGGATTCATTTTAGGGTTTAAGAGAAACAGAAAACATAATAAATTGATTATGAAAAACTCCAGATTTAAAGAATTAGAGAATAAAACCCAAACCCGGCTGTGTGATCTCCTGAGTTTGATTTTGCAGTAATTTGTTGTAACAATAAAAAAACATCAAAAATGTGTTGTTTTGTAAAACTGTATTTTTAACCCTAAAGGGTTCATTAAACCGTGTAACACATGAGCTGCATATGAACAGGAAAAGTTCTCCAACCCCCACCGCCTGCATTAGCCTCAGAAAGGAAATATATGGGGAAATGATCGGGTCAGAAAAAGCCAGGAAAATTAGTAATCATGGCCCCACCCGTCTAGTCTTGGAACCACCCATGGGAAGGGGAGAGCAGGGCAGGGCCCTGCTAGTAGAAGCTAACCAATAGCAATAGCAACTCCACAACATGGTGGAACACGTTCAGGCTAGCGTGATTTGCAGAGATAAAACATCAATGTTGCATTTTTTTACCCAAGAAAGAAGAGCAAACGGAGGCAGTGGAAGAGTCACGCTGCTGTTAGCCAATCAGAGGCCAGAAGTTCACATATCATGGAAAATTAAGCAATAAGATTAGTAATCCTGTTGTTTTCCAATCCCTAAAAAAAGTATAGCCAGTGTATTTTTTCTACTGAAATAATTTATAGTAAAGCTCACGGCAGATCTATTGAAGAAATAAGTGAATGTGACCTAGCAACAGTCTACGGAACCACCAAGGTGACAAACAGATTAAAGCTGTGTTCTGTAGTGCCACATCATCAAGGAGAGCAAGAAAAGATTTTGAAATTTTATTGTTATGAGGAGCCTAAGTCTCCTCCCCCTCCGGTCGGCACATGGGTTCCCTGACCAAAAAAAATTTATACAAGTAAACGAGGCTATAAAAGTTATTTTCTGGTCCGCTTTGCCTTATGCCCTGAATCACACATATGTTGTACTTCAGTTTAAATGATAAATAATTACGTGTGTTTTGACTATGTCTGTCACGTAATGTGAGATTTATTAGCTTGTAAAAATGTGTAATTAAAACGGCTACAAATCAGACGTTGCATATATGACGTCACAGCAGAAGTATAGGAACCATAACTTTGGCACTCATTTTGGTTCCATTGTAAACGTCAGGCTTCTTCTGGCATCATTTCAGCTATTAGGCTGGGTAGGTGGCATCCTCGTAGCTTAACAGCTCCCTCTACGCAACTCTATTGGTAAACGCTCTAGGCTCCCTAAATGATTCGTTTTGCTGTGAAGCCAGGGGAGGGAAATATAAATTATATATATTATTATATGGGACAGCAGTAGCTCAGGAGGTAGAGCGGGTTGTTCAGTAATCAAAAGATTGCAGGTTCAATCCTGGCTCCCACCAGAGAGTGCTGCTGTTGTGTCCTTGGGCAAGACACTTAACCTGCTTTGCCTGCTGGTGGTGGTCAGAGGGACTGGTGGCGTCAGTATACGGCAAGCCTCGCCTCTGTCAGTGTGCCCCAGGGCAGCTGTGGCTACATTGTAGCTCATCATCACCAGGGTGTGAATGGATGAATGACTGATTGTGTTGTGAAGCGCCTTGGGGGGTTGTAGAACTCTAAGTAGGCACTATACAAATAAAGGCCATTTACCATAAAAGATCACCAACTTTATATCAGAATAGGGCCAGATAGAAGTAATTGTATGTACCACAGCTTTAATCTTGAATGCACAAAATTATAACCTGCAAAAAAAAAAAACACTGACAGGAAGCAAATAAGAAGTCTGGTGACCTTCAGATTAAACTTGTGAGAAAAACTTTTAGGAATTTTAAAAGATTTACAATCTTTGTTTGATCCTCATTTTACTGAATTATTAATTACGTGATGTGTGAGCTTGTAGAAGAGAAGGTTTCAGTCATTGAGCCTAAATGTTCTCAAAAGAAAAGAAAAGAAAAGAAAAGAAAAGAAAAGAAAAGAAAAGAAAAGAAAAGAAAAGAAAAGAAAAGAAAAGAAAAGAAAAGAAAAGAGAACCTTTAGGACATGGTGCAAAACTTTAATTATGGTTGATGACATTTTGTTCAGTGTCTAAGAGTTGCTGATTGGTGACATTTATCTTAATTATAATTTGCACAAAAATAATTATCTTGTGCAGATGAATAATGGTTTTGTGCACACAAGATTAAAATATATAAAAACCCCACAAAGGTCATGTTTAGGTCTCTCTCCTTTGACAGATTTCTGAGTGAAGATCTTGTGGTGCAACAGTGACATCAGCAGAAGGTGCATCGTGTTCCCAGATGTTTGTTTATCATTTTGTTTTGGAGCTTCTGCATCGTGTTTCTCTCATATTGAGCCTAAATCAGGATCTCCTTCTACTCATCAAACAAGATTCTTTAAAAGTCACAGTGACAGATTCAGTTTTCCTTGAGACGGAGAGATTTATGTTCTTTTGTCAGACTTCCTCAAACTCAACCTTTTTTGTACTTTTTTCATGTTTCACTAAGTAAATTGTCTTTTTTGTCTGAAATTCAGATTTATTTTAGATTTTACAACCTTAATCTTCCTCAGCATTGCATGAAATGCTTATTTTTTGGCACGTTTATATTTATTTTAACCTAAAGCAGCCTCACAGTGATAGAAACTGATGGATTTTTGGTTCGACGTTCCTCCAGGTGTCATGTTTTCACGTTTACCTGCTTCCCATTAACCTCTCGCACTGGCGACAGCTGATTGTGGCTAACTGTGGCCGTGACCCGTCTCACCCAGCTACCCTCTGTGGATCACAGAAGAATAGACCCGGTCCCAGAGCTTGACCCAGACGAATCAATGACAGGTTCAGGCCTCCATCGATCGGCAGACAAACGGACTGTCACTCAATCAGCACAACAGGTCTTTCTGAAGCTGTAAATAGGACGGCGTGCATGCCTGGAGCATGTATGTTTCTGTGAAATGGAGCAAAATAAGAAAAAAGTCTTGTTAATTGATGATAAAACGTGTAGATGTGTAAGATGGCCGATCAATAGCAATGATTCAGCAGCTGCCCGAACCTCCTTTCTCACCTCGGAACAAAACCTCCACACCTACTCGTACCATTTCAGCCCCGTGTAGGAAGGGTTTTCTTTTTTCCTCAAAAGAGCCTGCTGTCCTTAAAAGCAAATCCATTTCTCCCCCACAAAGGAGTGGAGAGGAGAACACAACAAACAGCTGGCACTCAGAGAGCTGAGCTAATGGGATGGACTTCTACTCATCTGTAATTAACACAAACTTTAGTTTTACTCAGAAATACTCAGAAAACTTCCACGTGTTTCTGCCCAAGTCCGCCAGGTGTGTTTCTGCAGAAACAAACTCTACCCTCCACCCGAGTCCGCGTGAGCTGCTGTAAAATAAAACGATGGTATTTTAGTGACTTGATGTGATTTTCAGTAAAATTATGTTTGAAAATCTGAGTCAAAACCTTCCAGTGGTCTCCAGCCTCATTTGGCCCCAGTGGCACCCCCAAGGGGTGGCCAGGGGTGTCCATGGCTTCCCCTAGAAAATTTCTGGCCCCCTCAGGGAAGACCAGTGTTAATAAATCACATTAATGTTCACTCAAACCATAAATTAATCCAATTTATTCAAGACATAAATGTAAAGCCCAATAAAAAGTAAATAAATAATCAGAATTTTCAAAAATGTATACATTTACATTGTTTCTGCTGCTCACCATTTTCAAAATAAAAGCTTATATCTCCATAGTTTTTTGTGAAGACAGCAACAGGTGAATTAAACTAAAAAATTAAATTCTAAAAATAAAATTTGAAATAAACTTTAAAATAACTGAAATGTTTTTCTTCTGAAATTTTTGTGTTTCTCAATTTTGAGATAAGTGTTTTGGATGCATGTTGTCTTTTAATAAAAAAGAATAAGGGAGCAATGCAATGCATCGCCACAACTCTCGCAGAGTTACCACAAGGACCAATTTGGTGTGCCACCCCAAAATTTTCTTTGGCCCCCGTCTGGCCACCCTTATCAAAATTTTCTGGGGGCGCCCCTGTGTGGCCCCTCATCCCTCCTGGTCAAGTTCACATTATGAATTATGAAGATCGGGGTTGCAGCCTCTAAGGTTCTGTCTTAGAACTAAAGCAACAAGCTTATTTTAATGCTGTGGTGCAGCTTCCTGTCATTTTATCGCCTGCATGAACTAAAAATATTTGCATTTAGTTTATCTTCCTGACTCAGACTGAAACAGCTCTGCACATTTTTACATGAGAGGTGAAATTTCTCATAAATGTAATTATAGATTTTTTTTTTTTCAAAAGTTGTATCAAATAAAAGAAAATAAATCCTGATGCAACCTAAAGGGAGACAGAAAGATGCATCAGTTTTTGATTAAATTGAACTCACTTTTCAGTTTTATTTGTGTTTTCTGCTTTGTTTAGTTTTCATTTGTCTCACTTTCTGTTCTACAAAAGCGTCTTTAACTCTTTAACGTCCTCATCACAAAAAAGGTGATTCAATGGGGCAACAAGGGCAATCAAAACTTGTAAATAAATAATTTTTAAAAATATGATACTATTAAGATTCTACTTGTAGAACTAAACCTCTTTAGGATTTTTCTTTAGCTGAATATTTTTTCTTTTCAGACTTTCTTCACTAAGACACGAGAAAAGTCTTGTCTACCAAACATCTGATCTGTCATTTAAAGGGTTGATGATGGTAAATCTTCCTCCATCACTTCCACACACACTGGTGCACACGACAAAATATTATTTTACAGTAAATGACAAAAGAAAATACTAAATGTTTACCAGAAATGTGATGATTTAGTGGTGAAATTTATACTTTATTATTTAATTTTCATAAATAACATCCCTGAAAATCTGTGAAGTATGTTGAAATTTTTCATAATTTCCCCCAAAATTCCCTCTAAATGTCCTTAATCTTAAATTTAACTTTTGACCTGATATTTTTCGCTCATAAATAAATGAACTTTGAGCTATTTGTTGTTTTTATTTACTCTGATGTCAGAGTCTTAAACGGTGTCTCTAAGAGCTTTGCAATATTTAAAAGAGTTGACAGTCGGATCATAAAAGCAGAGAGCAGGAAAACATTGGTGGTCCCAAAAGGGACGAGTGTGTGTGTGTGTGTGTGTGTGTTTTTATAGGACATAAATGGAGAGAGAGAATAAAAAGTGTTGTAGTGAGCCGAGCAGAGCAGAGACGATGATTTGTGACTCCCTCCTGTGAGCCGGCGTTACCCGAACGGCCCTCCAGGGCCGCGTGAAAAGCCTCCCGGTCGTTGTGAGTGGAAACCGGAGCTCTCGGCTTCTTGTCATCATAGATTTATTTACATTTCAGCGCCTGGGCTCCACTCAGGAAAAAATGATACAAGGCAGCCAGGGCATCAATATTTTGTAGCAGTGATGATCACACACACACACACACACACACACACTCCTCTATTGTCTCATGATGATGACTTAATGCTGCTGCTGGTGCTGCATGAGGCTCTGTCTGCAGACCTGCACAGGTGAGCAGCAGAACCAGCGCTGAGACTTAATAATAACTCCATCACTGAGAGTCTCTTTCTCTTTAATTAACTTTAAAAACTTAATCAAGGATTATTTAATGAACATGATTGCATCATCGCATCCGACTGAGAGACCCACTCTTCTGGGCTGCTGCACCCCTCTGATTACTTTGAAGTCCTTCCAAAAAGCTCGGCCATCGTTTGATAAGGCTGCGAGCACCCCCCCCTGCAGAGTCAAATATAAGACCAGATGTATGATCCAAAGTGATAAATGGTCCTTGAGGATTTAATTAATGCCTGCTAAATAATTAGCTCAAATCAGCCACATTCCCTCACAGCTTTTGGAGAGCGTTCTGACTGTTCTGCAGCTTTTTTTAGTCAGACTCGAGTGCCCCCTTGCTGGACAGGACCCAGAGTAACTCTCATGTGGGACCAGATCAATTCCAAATCATTCACATTTTCCAGGTGGTCAGGGGGAACACAGCTGAACCTTTCATACCGGTGACCTTTCTGCCTGGTGAAGCGGCTGACATCGACTGAGCCGGTGGAGGATCGAGAGCTCATGAGCTGTTAATACTGGCTGATTCTGATGCTAAACCAGTGGTTTATTGGTTTGAAACGTTTGAGTCAAAAGAAAAGAAATGTTTTTACACTATAGATGAATCTGAAGTTTTAGTCCAAAACAATTCCCTCCTCCAGTGGATACAGACGAAATGCAAAACAACTTTATTTAGAGTTCATTTGGTTCCAAACTCTTTTCTTTGCATCATTTTTTAAACATCACAACACAAAATAGATCAGATTAACTTTCCTAAAAGCAAAATTTAGATCTTTTTGGTCATTTTTGGGCGTTTAATCATTTATCTGAAAACAGTTCTGTACTTTTTACAGGAGTGTTTGCTTTCATACAATTAAATACCAATACACCTTTATGGTTTACAACAAGAAAAAATAACTAATGAAAATGTGTGATCAGTCCAGTTTCTATTTATTCAGGGCAAAACTAAATGAATGAAACCTTTATTTGTCCCTGAGAAAGACTAGACATGTTCTCAGTCAAAAATAGAGAAATAAGATAAAAATAAGGTCATAATGCAGAAATACAAATAACAGCAAAATCTTAATAATAATTTAAGAGTGATTTATTTGTATATTTTTTAATTATTATGTTTTTCCCAACATCAGCTTCAATCAGAGATGAAATAAAAAGTCTAATAAAATCAATAAATAAAATAAAATAAATCAAACATTGATTTTTCACACTTTTTCCACATTTTAATGAAAACTCTTTCTTGTCTTTCTGGGTTTTAATTTAAAAAATCATTTGATGTGATGATTATTTGTGACTCAGCTGCACACGGCTGAATAATTTTCCAAAATAAAAGGTCCTACAGCAGGAGCGGCCGACAGATATCAGACGGCTTTCAGTCTTAAGTGGAAGAGCAGCAGCCTCTCTCCCACTTAGGATAGTGGGCTATTTAGCCTGACAGCCATTAAATATGAATTAAAAACCACACAGGCCTCTTTTCCTTCCAAAATGTCATTACATATCTTTATGGCGGCCGATTGTTGAATAAGCAGTTTGCAGGACTCCCTGGGGGCGAGGCCGGGGATGGGAGTGGAGAGGATGGAGGCAGGGGAGGAAGAAGGGGAAGAGATAGCAGGATGGGACAGGTGGAGGGGGTGGGGTGCAGATGGACTATTGGGGGGGAGCAGAACAAAAACAGACCCAGTTTGGATGGCAACATGCAGACATGGAGGATGGAGAGAGAGCAGAGGAAGAATAACGAACAAGCAGGTCGGATGCAGCGGATGAGGCCTAATAGCAGCTAAAATGGAATCTACATTACTGGTCCTAACTGAGTGCACTACTTCAGGGGCCGGGCCCCGAAAGGAGCAAATAATAGCGCTGGCTTGAAGTGGTGCTTCAGTTTCTCTCCAGTAGATGAGGGAGATGTGTAGGGGGACATGAGATTGATGGGGGGATGGGAGTACTTCACAGAGATACGGGCCTTCTTAGTATTTTCAGGGTTGTTAAAAATAATCAAAAAACAGGAAAAAAAAAAAAAGGTCAGCGTGTGCTGGGCCACTCGTTTTATTGCTTAGTGTTTATGGCTTGGCCTGGATGCTCAGATTGCCAGGCTGTAATTACCCAAGCTGCAGCTCTAAATTGTGACGCTATTGTTGAAGAAATAAAGACTTCAGCATCGGTCTGTTTGTTCTTGAATACATCATTTGTTGGCCTAATAAAGCTAATTTTCCTGAAACGTATCTGATAAACCCACGGACAATATGCGTTTAATGATGTTGTTTTCACCGCCGCACTCATGTTTGACCTACAGAATAAAGCTTCAGGAGGTAACTGAGAGAAAAAAGAGTAATAAAAAAAAGACCATCACACATTCTTTATTTGATGCATTATAATATTCAGTCAAACGCCTCCTGACATAGTGTGACTTCAACAAAAGAGCCGCACAAAAGTACGCTATGGTGGCAATTGTTATTCCCCCGAGGAGTGATGTTTTTTCCTTTGGGCTTTTTAAATCCGCTCTGCAATTTGACTTCAGTTTGCCGCTGGGCTCATTGTTTCTGCAGGTAACGGAAGGAAAATCACACAAAAAATCACACGTTTCTGTTCCGTTTTGGGGGAAAAAACAAGCTGGGAGATATTTGTAATTTATGAGAAAAAAGGTTTTATCAGAACTGATGCTGTTTTTACATGGTTCACACAAAACATGAGGTGCAAAACCAGAACAAGAAATTGTTTATTTAAGATGTGGAAGACAGAAAAAACACTTTTTAATGATTATTTCTGATTTTAATCAGTCACTCTGAGTTTTTCATGCAGGCTGAACATGAAAATAGTCTCCTACACCTATCTCCTGCATTAGCTTCTGATAGAAAATAGATGGTGAAATGCTAGGGTTTGAAAATCCAGACAGATCTACGTCACACTGTCACTGAACATTCATGGACTCACCCATCGTGACTCATGGCGGGGAAGGCTGTTGTTGGTTTAGCGACCAGGAAACAGCAGAGAACGTCTCGACTAGTAGAAGCTAACTGTTAGCATTAGCAACTCCACCACACAGCAGAACTCCCCCAGGCTTGTGTTATTTGTGTAGATTAAACATCAACATTGCAGATCAAACGGAGTCAGTGGTAGAGTCGCGTTGCAGCTAGCCAATCAGAGGAGAGATGTCCAACTATCAGGAAATAAGACTCCAAATCCTGCCATGTTCTGCTCCCCACTTCTATGGCTAACTTCTACTTCCTGAAACAGGAGCACCAGAGCTTTTCTCTCACAGAGATCGACTCACAAGGCAAATGTGTTGAAAAAACAAGTGAACTTGGTCTTTATGAGCGCTCTAGTTGCTCAGAAACACGTCGGGATCGCACCGATCATAAATAGGAGTTGGAATGTCTAGTCCCAATCGCAAGGATAAATAACATACCTGTTGAATATAACATAGCTAATCAGAAAGTGGAGTGATGGAAGCAAACTACACGCTCCAAAGTCACAATTCCTCTAAGGAGGTTTCACGAGATTTCCCATCTGATCAGGAAATGTGTGGTTTTTAGCATGTTGCCACTCACCACACACTGTAGGACCAAAACAAAGCTGTTTTCCACCGCCATGTGTGAGGTCTCGCATGCTTTGAAAATCATCCGACAATTTTAAAATCCTGCCAAGTGAACCGGGTCTTATTGTCAATAAAATGATGTTACAAGTTAAAATAAAAATATATAAATAAATTACTAGCTAGGATTTGCTCTGAATCTTCTTTGTTTTGATTTTGATTTGTCTTTTTTTTTTTTTTTGATAGACCTAAGAACGAACAATGATAAAAACCCTCCCTGGTTATTAGTAAAAGCTCATGTTTAAACCTACTAGCATAATCTTTTAGTTATAAGTTGAGAACCACAATGCTAACTGAAATGCTTCAGTAAATACCCTTAAACTTCAAATCCTGTCTAATAATTTTATTTCAGTCCCTTTACCATGAACGTTCGCTTTGCCTTAAATTTTGAGCGAAACACTAAAGAAGGAGCCCGCAGGTAAAAGAGCACGACTGCTACCACGCAGCTTAATAGCTAATTAGCTCCCCAGCTGCAGCACACTAAACAGCATGAAGCATCACCTGAAAATGTCACTTCAGTTTAAACTCTGTTGTGGTGCGGTAAGATGCCCTCATCCCACATAGCTCACCACTCTTCTGCCCAGTGCTGCAGGAAGTTTAAGTTACTTGTTGTTGCTTTATTCTGTTTCTGATGTTTTCCTCCAGTTTACAACAGAATCTATCCTCACTTTAATGCATAAAAACATATGGTTAGCAGAGAATTCGTGTCTTAATGTGATTTGCAATTTGCATTAAGTTTTGTGGACATAAACAGTGGTGCTCTTAACTAATAGTCTCGGGGGCCATGGCCCCTCTTTAAATATGCCCCCCCACTAGCACCCTTTGACCAGGTAGTATGCAATATTTTTTTTAATTAATATAAAAGTAGAAAATAAGTTTTGGAAAGTTGCAGCATTTATTTATTTGTGTCTTTCTTAAAAAGGTTTTGCAGAAAATGAAGAATGTTTTTTATAAATAGTGCGTTTACGAACAGGATAATAAAACCAACGATCTGTTAAACCCAGATCACACGGCAGGGAAATCATGCCAATCTGAATGTGACGTTTAGCAAACAGAAAGCCGTGTTTGTTTAATCCAAAGTCACATTTGATTTCGTGAGATTTCCCATCTGACTGGTGAATGTTTATGTGTGAAATCGGTTCATGTGTAGTTTTTGTCAAGTTGCCTTACACCACAACTCTAGGACCAAAACTGGTATTTCTGCGATTTTTTTATCACCACGCGTGAGGTCATGTTTTAAAAATCGTCCGACTTAAAAATCCAGCTGTGTGACCCGGGCTTTAGTTTTGGGTTGTGTCCAGTCACCAGCAGGTGCTGCAGCATGTAAATGTCTTATTCTCATTTGAGAATATGCTTCCTGTTTCTGGTTCTAAACAATACACTCAAAATCAAATAAAGTAGCAGATAAAAATTCAATCATGTGATTTCATGGTTTCTTTTTCTCATGAACCAAGAAAATGTCCAAATTTAAAATGTAGACGTTACAAAATATTTTTTTTCTAATACATTTTGGAAGTTCTCTGTTACCACTTATAGAATTATTTATGCACTAAGTGGAAATTTATTTATTTTCTGCATCTGGATCAATACATCTTATATGAGGTCATTCGTTTTTAATCACTTTTTAATTAGATTCTGTTTATCTGAACATATAACAGAAACTAAATTCACTGTAGTGAAAATGTAGAGCGAGTTCATAAATTGTGCCGCTGTGGAATTCACTTGTTTATGTGCTCTGAACACGAAGCAGAGCGGGTGCTGGTGTTACCGTGAGTCGATTGATCGGCTGATTGACAAACGCAGCAGAGAAAAGGTTTTTTGTGCGAAGACGCAAGAAAGCAGATGAAGAAATGAGCATAAAGATAGAAAGACGAGCGGCCCGTCCTACAGTACCACAGATTGGATTTTTATTCCACCGTGATGGGTCAATACATCGCTCCGTCTGAAACACTATCTGTTGCTGTCAGATGTTCTTCTGCAGAAACAAAAGCAGATCTTTAGCATGTAGGGAGATGTCTTTAATACAATGCATGGAGCTAGAGCTTTGAGATCAGACTTGTTGCCCCGTTTCTATCCAAATTAAACCCGGTTTGGTCCGATCTTTAATATTTCTGTGAACACACAGAGGTACACAGCTTCACTTGCACTCTCCTTCTTCCTACATTGCTCTATTTAGTGTGTGTGTGTGTGTGTGTGTGTGTGTGTGTGTGTGTGTGTGTGTGTGTGTGTGTGTGTGTGTGTGTGTGTGTGTGTGTGTGTGTGTGTGTGCGTGCATGCGTGCGCGTGCGTGTGTGTGTGTGCTTTCACTTCTGTCAGTCCACTTAAGGGCCTTTGGTTTCAGAGAAGGCCATTGTATTTCCTCCATTGCCTAGCAACCATCACCAAGGCCAGCGGTCCATTGTTGCGGAGGCTGAGCACCTGAATTGCCTGCTGCCTGTTTCTACTTTTCAAAATTGTACTGTAATTTCACAAAGTGGTGTTTCAGCATTAGAGAGAAGCAGCCGTGCTCCAAATTGGAGGGCTATGAAAATTGGGGTAAGCTTCATTTGGTGGTTTCACGTCAGGAGCCGGTGCGCGTTTGCAAAACGCAACAAAAACGCTAAAGAAGACGCTCAAAGCATATTGTGCAATGAAAAACAAACACTTATTGATTTATATAGGCTACTCAACCTATGCTGTGTGTGTGTATGTGTGTGTGTGTGTGTGTTTGTGGGTGTGTGTGTGTGTGGGGGGGGGGGGGGGGGGGGGGGGGGGGGGGGTGAAGATATAGAAAGCATAAAGAGAGAGAAATAGAAAAAAGATGATTGTAAGAATTAGCCGTGAGTCTGTTATTCTTTGCTGAAACGTTTTTTACAGACTGATAGAGATATAAAAGCAGAACGACACGCAGACAAAGGCTGAAGAGAGAGAGAAACAGGGAAAAGATATGTAGTGGGTGGGATTTTGGTGATGAAAAGGTTTATGGGCTAGATTTTTCTGCGTGACGTCACTTTTACACAGTTTCCTTGAATAGCACCTGTGTGCATGGGGGCTGTCTGTCTGTCAGTCCTGAGTAAAAACATAACCCGTGCCAGCAAAAACATATCTGTCAGTGTTCTCTGCTGAGCAGCGAAGACAGGCTGCTTTTCTTCTGCAGGGGCCATCGCTGGCTCCGAAGTCTCCAGATGTTAGACCGGCCCCTTCAACTCCAAATCCTCTTAGCCTCTTTCCCGTGAGCCGGCATCATTTCTTCCAATAACATTTTTCTTTTTTTTTTCCAATTCAGATTTTTCTTTTCTTTTTAACTCTGAAAATTGTTCCTTTTTCTTCCCGTCTGCAGTCGACCCTTGTGCAGGTAACCCCAGGTGTTTCATTCAGAAACGGTAAGTGGAAATAATTTTACCATCAGTGGAAACCGTGTCTTTCATCATCGAGCACATCTTTGTATTGTTTTGACCGGCGAGAGCCGTACCGCCGTTTTGAATGTCAGCGGTTTTATTGTGGTCACTTTCCCCTGTTTAGATTTGCTCCTTTAAATAAACGTTTTCCTTCTCCGTGCTTATCTTTTGCATCCGATAGTGTCAATTTTTTGATTTGAATCATTTTCTACCCTGCAACTGGTCCAATCTGTCTATGCATCTCCACCCTTTCATTGTTTTAATATCAAATCGCTGCACAATCAACAGGTTGCAAATTTGTTTTATTGCTTTTACAGAAATGTACAAAATCCAACATGCATGCTTCAAACTGGCACATTTATGTCTCACACACACATTCAAATGCAAGCCAAAAGTATCACACACACCCATGCATATCAGATCTGCTGCACAAACACACTCGAGATGGCATCAGTGATGCCTGAGAAACTGTCAAGTTGCAGCAAAACCTCCAGACGTCACGTAGAGATCAGAACTGAGATGTTGCTCTTGCCACTAAAACAGGAGAAGAGATCCTAAAATTTGGTTTATTTCATTTTATAATGAATTGAACTGAATGATCTGATCAGGCGCCACAGACAAGAACGTGCAGTCGTCAGCTGTTAGTTTAAATCGAACAACCAGAATCCAAATATATAAAGTTGATGCTTCAGTGAAAAAGAAATCAAAGTTTCCACCAAGAAATGTTCTTCTTTTATTTGCATCCATTTCCATCATTGCTTCATGACCTCAGTGAAAAACAGGCAACGACTGGTGTTTGGTTTGGGAATCGGTTCAGATTTCTACAAATATTTATCGTATTAAATCATTTCCAGTGAAAATGTTCAACTGTTATAATCAGTTGTTTTTTATGTTTAAATTATCAGAAGATGCTAAATCTTACCTCACAGCCTCAACATTTGTATCCGACCTTCTTTTAAATTGATGAAAAAATACCAGAAACAAACAAAAATATTGGATTTATTATTGTTTTTCTTGATTTTAGTATTAAATAGTAGATTACTTTCTTGAATAACTGTTTATGTGGTTCATTCTCCAACATAATGGTAGAAGAATCGATGATTGTTGTCATTTGTTTTGTGCATTTTGCCCAATTTTGGGAGTTTGGTGCATAATTAAATGTTCTGATTTAAACGTCAAGAGAGAAATGCAGACTAAAGTGTATTTTATGTGTCGTTTCAGTAAAGCGCTTCTATTAAAACATCAGCTGGTGTTTTCTCCCTCCTCCAGCCTGCAGGGTCGTCAGCAGCCGATCCAAGCCTCGGATCACACAGTTTCTCTATTCAGATAACCCAGATGTTCACCCCTGGCTCTGCTTCATAAACGTTCATCCAACAGCATCACACCCTCCAGCTCCTCCACAGGTTCCCTCACAACACTCAGTGGTGTGTTTACAGGCAGAGACGCTGCAGGAGCTTTACGATCATCAGAATAATTGAAGTAAATCTAGATTCTTTGCTGCATTCATGTAAGAGAAACGATCCAGGGAGAGCAGTGTGTGTGTTTCCTTTGAGCATGTTTATTTTGAAAAGCCTCCAGGTTTAATCTCACAAGGTGAAGGCCACTCAGCACGGCCAGTTCTGCTGAGAAGCTGCAGGCTGCGGCCTTCAGGAGAACCATGTGAGGACGCTGAAGGAGCAGCACCAAGGTTTCCCTCTGAGCTGCTGCTGCAGCATTCAGCCGTCGGCTCACAGCTCCACATCAGGTAAAGGAGAACAACGCCTTGATGCTGGATCTTTATAGGAACACGTTAAGACTGGTTGGTTTTTGGGAAATCTGCGTGAGTCCAGAGCAGTGTGGAAGACTAGTGATTTTGTTGTTTGTTGGTTAAATTGACAACAAGTCATTGTCTCCCTCATTGCTTTGAGACACAAACAGGAGCTCCAGCTGAGTGTTTAACATTTCGGAGGACCCGGAGAGCGCTGAGCTCCAATTTCCCTCTGGAGCGCTGCTTAATAAAACGCTCCTTCAAAATAAAAGTCAAGTCCTCCTATTTCCTTTCATGTAAGATGAGCAGCAGGGCCTCTACGCCATCCAATCTGCACACAAACCATAAATTTTACAAACGGACTCTTGAACACGTTCAAAATGTTAGCTTTATAAAGTTTCATCAGGAATGTTTTAAATGAATTTCTGTATTTTTAATCAACCTTTAAACAAAAAAACATGATTTCATGAATACTTTAACATAGTTTGTGTTTGTCTACTTAGAAAAATGTCAAATATAGTCTTATGAAGTCTTTGCTGATGAATCAATGATTTTTTCTGGATTATTCTGTGAACAAAATTGTGTTTTTTTTCTACCTTGAGGCACTAATCTGCCTGCAGCAGAGTCTGAGTGAGAAAATCAAAGGTATTGGCTTTTTTTTATGTGTTTGTTGTGGTAAAACAGGAGAAAAGTGACTTGTTTACAGACTTGTTGTGGTTTTGGGTTGAATTATTTATCTGGTTGATTACTGACCTGAAATCTGTCCGTCCTTATTAATCTAATCGTCTTGTCCAGACGGAGATAAACTCGAACGTATTTGAAGAATGAGAATATTGAACCATAAGTGATGGAAAACCCGATGACCTAAAGATTAGAGGTAATGTGGGAATCGACTCCTGCTGCAGGGAGCAGATCCGATTCGGATCCGGTTCGTTTCATTCGTTTATTACTTGACCTTTGGCTTTTTTTATAAATGAAAGGGAAAAAAATCAATCCACTCTATGACTTTCAACCTTCTTTAATGATGGAATTCAACATCTCAGACAACTTCATGACATAACAGTTCTGGTCCCGGTATTTTTGGTGTTTTCTGTCCCAGACTGTTCCAGGATCGGGGCTTTACTAGGGCGGCAGCAGGGTCTTGGACTGATCCATCACCTGCTGGAGGAACTTCTCCATCATGTCTGTGAGAGGCTTGACCTGAGCGCCGAGGTTGTCTGTCAGAGGTTTCATTTGTTCCTCCATGTTGGTGACGTATGGCTGGACCTGCTCCTGCAGCCTGGTGGCCTCCGACTGGACCGTCTCCATCAGAGGCTGGATCTTAGCCCTGCTGTCCTCCATGTATGTCCTGGATGCACAAAAAAGGATAAAATTGATTAGAATGAAACAAAAGTTTGGATTTATTGGTGAAAAATTATCTTTAGAAATAGAAGCATTGATTTGGAACTGCATAAGTTTAATTTATCCCTGTCATGACCAGGTCGACCAGTGGGTGGAGTTCGTTTTGGTCCACATGGAGCATGCACTCAACTTTACTGAGAAAAAAAACAACTAATAAGCTAAAAAAAACAAAAAGTTTACTATTATTACCTTCTACTTTTATCACCTTAATATTAGTACTCATACCTGCATTGCCCCAAATAAATTTAAAAAATAATAAAAGCATTATTTTAACAGCTTATTTTCTTGGTTTGGACATTAACGGTTTAAACTCACTCACGTATGCAGCTGTGTGTTTTATGTGTAATTTTGTCTCATATTCGTGTCTTGTAGTTCTAAAGTTGCATCATGTCAGCTGTGGAGTTTTAAAAATACAAATGAAATGTAAAAGTTAAAAAAATGAAATAAAGTTATATTTTTGATGTGAAAATTGGCTGTTCTGCAGTTTTTGAACCCATTAATGCAAAGAACAATTCAGCTCTGATGTAATTGACAGTAACGGGTGAGGACATGTTTTCCTGCAACATCATATTTTAGTTAAACCTGTTTCCCAAATAAAAGGATATTTCTGTTTTTAAAAGATCTTATTTTCAATCCTTTCATTTCCTAGACTCATTTTTTGTTGTTATTTATTATCATTTATTCTTGATTTTTTTAACGTTAATGAGGTCCAGCTAATTTCAGATTCCCAGGGGATTATTAAAATGCACGTCAGCCCCCTGCAGGTTAAAGGTCATCCTGTGCAGATTGAGTAAAATGACCCCAGAGTGAGAGTTGTTCCTTACTGGGCAGCGTTGGTCACCTCCAGAGCCTTCATCTTCTCCACCATCTCCTGGGTCGCGGCGGAGATGCTGGTGGACATGTCTTTGAAAAGCTGGGTGAACTTGTCCACATCAGCCTGGACGTCACGCTTCACCAGCGACGCGGCCTCTGAGCCTGTGGACACACAAACACTTTTAGGATCCAGCACATTTCATAACTTATACTCAGAAACATTCATTCAACACCACCTCTCAGGCGTTTCAGGCTTTTATTTTGACCTCAACCTTTACTTTTGAACTCATTTAACTGTTAGAAACGTCGGGATAACCTCTGACTCTGGATCAGATCTCCGGTTCGATCCTGTTTCCATCGTGTGAGAACTGTTGCTAGCTTGGCTCCGTTGTCTCTCGTGGTGAAATGGAAATGTTGATTTGTTTCTTCTCGACTGGACTGTAGTAATGGACTCTACACACGTTTAACTAAAACTTTCTTAGACCGGCTGCCAGACTCCTGACTGAACCCTTCACATTTACTCACGTGACCCCTCCACTAATGCTGCTACATCATGTAAGATCCTGGTCCTGACCTGGAGATCCCTCCATGGAGGGACTCAATATTTTTAGTTAAAAAAACTGCTTTTTGAGCTCATTTTCTTGAGCAATAAAAATGCGATTAATCAAGATTAATTAATTACAAAGCCTCTAATTAATTAGATTAATTTTTAATCGCATCCCAACCCTAGATTTTATGTATCTGTGAAGCGCTTTTTTCATCTTGACAGGTGCTTTATGAATCCATTTTATTTAACTACACTGAAAATTCAAATCCTACAGCATTAACAACAGATCTTTTGGGCTGAATAAGTGAAAACATTCCTCACCGTAGACAACAGCCAGCACAACTAGAAGAGTGGCAACAAGGGAGGATTTCATGGCTGCAGATGAGCTCGACCAACCTGAAGGCAGAAGAAACTAAAATCAGCCAAGAAAAAAAGAATTTAGATCAATCAAATCAAAGCATGCTGTCTGGTCATCTCAGCACTTTTGTGTCTCCTTTAGCTAAACAGGTGATGTGTTTTAATCGATATGAAGAAGGAAAAAGGCTTGGCGCGCAGCAGAGGGAGACTCACCTTAACTCCTGGGGTTCTTGGACTTGATGGTGCCTCCTGTCAGGAAGCCAGAAGCTTTTATAGCTTCAGAGGATGAGTTAATCATCTCCACACAGAGCTGAATCACTTCCACGGAGAAGAAGTGGCATGAAAAGGTCAGAACAAACACGGTGCTGGCTGAACCTTGACACGATCTGTGACAAGGAGGATGTAAAGTCCACCCAGCTTGTGACACGAGTAGAAAACACAGAGACCAGTTACTCCTGACAAGATGAAAGCGCTGATTTGATGAACTCAAGAACATTCTTCAGATACTTTACAGAACGTTTAACCAGGAGTCAGGTTTTAGCACACAGCGCCTCATCACAAGCTAATCTCATCAGACATGATAGCGTTTGTCTAAACTTCTGGTGGTTTCTTCACTAAAGAGTAAAGAGTAAAGAGTAAATATAAAAAACTTTTATTGAAAAAAAAATGTTTTATTTTGATTTTTTGTCACTTTTAAACCACAAAGTAACTGGTTGATGTTCATACTATGAAGAAGGCCAGAAAAGTTGCTTCACTGATTTTGTTTTGATTCGTTTGAAGTAAAAAGAGCTGCAATCAATATAATAATAATAATAATAATAATAATAATAATAATAATAATAATAATAATAATAATAATAATAATAATCATCATCATCATCATCATCATCATCGTAATAATCATAATCATAATAATACGTTGCTGTTGTTTATTTTTTCAAGGTTTAGTTTAGTGCTTCACTATGTGATCTATGGGGTGGGGGAGGGTGGGGTGAAGGGTTAAAGATGCTTCCATTGTGCCAACAAGGCAAAAATGATCTTAATCTAATTTATTTCACACCCAACAGATTCTGTTTAGTGGATGAAAACCATCAATTGTTCATATAATCGACGGACCCTCCGCGCTGTAGGTTTCTGAAGAGCTGATTTGAAGCCCAGTGGGCGGTTCCCACCAACGCCATCTTGGCTGCGTCACGTCTTGTCATTCCCGGAAACATAATACAAAAATGGAGATGAGAGCGGGACTGTGAGGGTTGGGGCAGATTATTGACACCCATCAAACTCTGAGCTGATGTAGCAACAAGCTAACTGAGCTAAACTAAGTTGACAGAGGTGGGCGGGCGCTTTTAACCCCGGTTGAGTGAATCTGCTACCCGCTGCCTTCTAGGTTGTAACACTTTTAATGTGAGGCTGAGGCCTTCCCTGGAGCAAGCAGGGGGCAAGCTGCTAGCGCTGATAGCTCATCTGCTACCTGTCAATCAAAAGAACACGCCCCTAATAATTCATAATTTCAAGCTTTAATTACACAAATGAGTTACAAAAACATTCACCCCCCTCAGAGTTGTCATCATGGTAAACTAAACCTATTAAACCTAAAATGTTTTTTGTACCAGGCTGTAAACATGTTTATTTTTGTTGTGAAGGTGGCATTTTTAACATGGGAGTCAATGGGAACTTGCTCCTTCCTGGAGCCAGCCCCTAGTGGATGAGGGTGGAACTGCAATGTTGCCACTTCGGCGTTAGGTTCACTTTCAGCAGGCGGAGTTTGCCCCTTGATGAAACCATCATTTTAATGATTTATACACTGAAGACCAAGGTCAATGAACTCTAATGAGCCCTTTAATGACACAAAGTTTATTAACTGATGACAAAGTTCCCATCTACTCCCTCTTATCAGAGGTTACCCAACCATCTACAGCTGCTCCTGATAAACGAGCTACAGAGAAGAAGGAGATTTTATGACCTGGTCACATGCAAAGCGACTGGTGGGTTTTTCATAAACATACCACCAATTTAATTATAGAGCACTTCACAAAAGATGTAGGAGCCAACCGAAGTGCTGTACAAAGAAAAAACTAAAACAAGAACTAAATGAAAAAAATACATCATAAAACAAAGTTAAACCATAGAAGAATAGATGTCCAGCACTGTAGCGAAGCACACAATAGACTAAAATAGGTCTTAAGACCAGTTTTTAACATACTCAGTGATGGGAGCTGTTTAACAGCTTCCATCTGGTTTGGTAACACAGTGCTGCTGTGCCCCTTCGGGAGCAACAGAAGAAATAAACTGAAAATGAAGAAAATCTTCAGCTGATTTCATGGGTAAACTGTGAATTTCCTTCTTGAAAGTGTTACTATCTTTGACTCGTCAGCATTTGCAGATCTGCGACGAAGAAGTTGGTGTGAAATACCAGAGTCAGCCGTATTTTATCCTAATATTCTTGACTTCAGCTTTTTAAAGATCAATGAAGATCTTAAAACCCTCGACTGTGAGTCCCAGACGGGGTCCAGGCCCCACTTTGGACACAGAAGCAACAACAAAGGAAGCTCTAAACCTTTGATTTATCATCAGAATCGGGTTTAAAGCCAAGTTTATACAAATAAGGAATTTGTCTCGGTGACCTGATGCAGAAGAGTTCATGTTTTATCATAAACACACCAAAACAAATGATACACACAATTTCCATTTACAAGAAAATTCATGCAAATACACAAAATGGATTTGCAACATGTGCAAAGTGTCAACAGTCCTGGAGGAAAAAAACAGCTTTCAGCCTGTTGCCCTCTTAGCAAAACTGATGATGATGAAGATAGTGGTCTCCAGGAGGTGGAGGGATGTCTCCATCAGCACAAAGGGGGTTTCAGCTGGATGGAAGAAGTCTCATGCTGATTACGAGTTTCCATTCTCACTTTTCAACCCATCTATTGTCTAAGATCCCCACCAAACCCCTTCTGTCCTAAAGCATCCAGATGGAGCATCAGGATTAGTACCTTCATTAAAAACCTGTAATATCCAAGCCTATACAGGTCTGCTGCCACCTGGTGGAGGATTTACAGGTGGCAAAGACCAGTTTTATCTCTCTATTACTGTTATATTTTTGATATAATATACATTAAAACAGATTATTGTATATTTCTTTTGTTAACTTTAGTCAGTAAGTAATAAAATTTCTTATTTTTAATTATTATTTCAGGCTTCAAAGGCTTTCATTCATTTTTTTGACCCACCAATACTTTTAGGTCATTCATTCATCTTACTTTTTATTATTGGAGTTAAATACAACTTGATGTTTTATTACTTTTATGTAAATGTCAGGATGACCTTGGCTGTCTTCAAAGGTGCCTGAACACTAAATGCTTTATGATTAAAATGTATCATCTCTGAAATGTGAGTTTATGGTTCTGACCACTAGAGGGCGACCTTGTTGTCTTTTATGAGAGGACTTTTCTGAAGTTTTATGAGAAAGCCCAAATCCCTTTCAGAAACCACAAGTCCAGACACTAAAAACAAGCATGCTTTCATAGAATGCTTCAATAAACATTCTCACACATCACTAATAATAAAAGCTGCTCTAAAACCACCTGAATCTGAAGAAACTCAGTAAATCTGACTCCTTTCAGTTCGTATTGTTGATAGTTTCAGTGGCATCCATCTTTTTGTGTGTTGTACCTATGCGATGTTTTGATCTGCCAACTTAAAGGATGCTCTTGTAACAGAGATTCATTTTAAGGGTCTTTCCTCATTAAATAACATTAAAAAACATATATTTATATAATAATGTGTATAAATAAATTAGAAAATGGATCATTGGCGCAGTGGCATCATATTGTTCACACACTGTTTCTCTTCCCTAAATATTTACTATTAGAGATTTTTTGACATTTTAGGGGGAAAAAACACCATTTTGTTTTTAAATTAAGAAGAAAGAAACTTGCAAAACAGTTTGGATATTTTTTCAATGTGTCGATGGTTGATATTAGTGGAAAATTAATGAAAAATAAACAGAAATAGATGAAAAAATATTACTGGTACTTTTATTATCATTCTGTTGTGGAATTTCAGTGCAAATATTCAATGAAAACTCTGAAAAGATGCTTAAACCTGCATTTTTTTATTGTATGTCTACCTATATTTTCAAAAGTAGTTGATGGTTTTAAAATAATTTTAGCTAAAGTTATTCAGAGCCACTGCAGAAGGTCCAGAGAGCCTTAGTTAAGCTGTGGTAAATTGAGAGGAACGGTAAAATAGCATGAAAGCTTTTCTGTTTGCTTGTTCAACTTAAATTCAAATAGACATGAAATATATGATGATAATAATAATAATTTGAGGTATATTTAATAGTGATGTTAGAGCTAAGAGGCAGATCATTTTTTTGCTTCTTTTTTACTTTATCTTGCTTCATTGGAATTTCACGTTGTTCCACATTGAGTAGTCTCTGTCCCACATTTGGCAAGTTGAAATGTGGAGATGACCAGTAATAGTTTTAGAAGTGTAAAGTTCTGAAGGAATTTAAGGGTTGTAATGAACCTCAGAGCATCATAAAAATTTATGAGAGGCGGTCATATACAGGCAGAAAGGGCAGATAAAAGTAAATTTTACCCTAAAATACAATAATAATGTTTGATTCACATGTTTGGTTTAAATTAGATTAACTGTGGGCCATAAAATTGAAAATTGGAGAAGAAATTATTTCGGATACAGCTTACCATACAAGAAAACATTCGAACATTTCTGCTCTGTCCCACACACCCAGTCCAGTAGGGGGCGGTAGAGCACTTCCGTTTTAGAGAAACTGTAAAAGAAAAACAAGTGAGTCTGGTCTTCTCACCATAAAGGCATCATGGCGGACGTACTGGATCTTCATGAGGCGGGAGGCGAGGACTTTCCTATGGATGAGGATGGTGATGGTAAATTTATTACTTAAACATTAAGCAGTAGGAGCTGCTTAATCCAGGTGTATAAATAGTGTGTTGTAGTTGAGTTTCTGTTACGATCAGATTAACTAAACCGCCTTGGTACGTGTTAGCAGGCCCGAGCTAAGTAAGCTAGCTGTTCGCTCTGCGCGAGTTAGCAGCATAGCTAAGTGGTTTAAAGTCTGTTTTAGTTCGGTTTTAGTGTTTAAATGTTCATGTGTAGGTGTTTTGCTGTAGTAAGTAAACCATAATATGAAATGCAACGGAGTGGGATAACGGATAACACAAAGCTACGGATATGGTTCCTATAGTAGCTTGAACCCTAGAAAGTTAAGACAACTGTATTTCTGTTTTCTCCCATTATTAGGCTTCAGTGTTATCCGAAAACGTGTTTTTGAATCACGAAGTAACATATATTTTCATACGAATGAATAAAAACGTCTTTAAGAACAAATGCACTGACATACTGAAGAGTTGTGAAGATCTGTCTTAAAATGTCCTAATATTTAAACTACACTGAGTTTGTATAACCATCATTAACCTTGATTACATTGCACAACAGCAGCATCTTCAGGCTCTGATTTTATTTTTTCTGTCTGCAGAGAGCATCCACAAGCTGAAAGAGAAAGCCAAGAAGAGAAAAGGACGAGGCTTTGGTTTAGGTGAGTTAACTGTTGTTGTATTCTTTAGATCTCCCAAATGGACCCCACAAAAGCCTTTTCTTTGTGTATTAAATTATATTTTAAATGATTGTTGTTGTGAATTCCAGAGGAAGGAGCCAGGTCCAGAGCTAAAGAGGACTATGATACAGTGGAACAAGACGGGGATGAGCCAGGTCCTCAGAGATGTAAGTTCCAGACTTGGTTTCTACGTGATAAAATGGTGGAAATCTTTACCATTTCAATTTACTATTATTATCTTGGTTCATAGTGTTGATCTGCATCATTGTGCACACTTGATTGAACTTCTTATGTTAACTTTTTTTATTCACAAACTGATCCCCCCTGAACCAAGTAATTGGAACTAAATTCTAGACTGCCTTGTGAGTTTATTCTATTAAACAAGAAGATTTTTTTGTGATGTCGTCTGTGGTGGTTAAATATTTGAACTGAATTCCTGTTGTTTTCTGCAGCTGTGGAGGGCTGGATCCTGTTTGTGACCGGTGTACACGAGGAAGCCACTGAGGAAGACATTCATGACAAGTTTTCAGAGTTTGGAGAAATCAAAAACCTGCATCTCAACCTTGATCGTAGAACAGGTTATCTGAAGGTAAGGACAGCAAACCACAAAGCTGAAAGCAAGTTTATGTTTCACTGCCTGGCTGTTTTGATGTAACTAATTATAAAGACATAAATAATTTCTGTTGATCTGTTCTAATTTTTCTGTTGCCTAAGCATGCATTTTAATTTAAATGATGGATACACATTAATATGAATTCCTAAATGATAAGAAACTTTAGTAAAAAAAAAAAAGCAGGATGTAATTCCATCACATTCTCTTTTTGCTGTGGTTCAGTTACATGCTAATACCTTTCTCGGCCACAAGGTGGTAGCATCGCTTTACTTCAGTAGTAAGCCCAAGTCATGAATTTGAGTTTTCACTGGATATTTTTATTGCAGGTTCTTTGGTGTTAAAACAGAATGTTCATGAATCTTAATATATTTTAATTTGTTTTAAGACTTAAAATTTATATTTTGTATCAAAAATAATTGTACATGATTAAACAAAAGTGTATACCTTGTACTCCTACACACAACAGTGCTAGAATATTTCCTGTACTATTAGACATTTTTATTTTTAAGAGACTATAGAGCTTTAGAAATGTTTATATATATATATATATATATATATATATATATATATACATATATATATATAATTTATTAATCTATATAATTTTGCACCAATCCTCAGGGCTATGCGCTGGTGGAGTATGAGACATACAAAGAGGCACAGGCAGCCATGGAGGGTCTCAATGGTCAGGATCTGATGGGCCAGACTATCAGTGTTGACTGGGCATTTGTCAGAGGGCCCCCCAAGAGCAAAAGGAGGTAAGAAATTTGGATTTGTTTACAATATAAGCATGAACTCCAATGCACAGCTTTTAAATGTGGCTATAAATAACATTCCTCTAATTGTTTTTCCATTATTTGTTGTTCAGGCAGTTAAAAATATTCTAATAAATGTAATCTAACATCTTTATGTAGTGGAGTGCATTATTTATCTCTTTTCTGTAGTAATCTTTTTGTGTTTTGTCACAGGGGTGGTGGACGACGACGTAGCAGGAGTCCAGACAGGAGACGGCGTTAAGAACCTGTCTGTGTCACGCCACATTGACGGGCTGCTTCTCTTCTTTTCATGATAAAATATCTCTCAATACCTTGTACAATATTTTTAAGTTACAGTTTTACTTTACACACAGCAACCCTTAATGAGAAGGGAAATCATACAAAAATAAATTGGGCTAACAGAATTTGCAGTTTGTTTTTCTGCTTTACTGTAAAACAAGAAAAAGTAGGTCTCTTTAGTGAAGTTTTGTGTTACATTCAACATTCGAATTGATTGTACATGTTTATAGTTTCCACAGTTTCCTCAAATGTTTTACATTTTATTGTGACTTTTTGTTTTTATAATCTGGGGAATATTAAAGTTTTAAATCGTAAATCTGTGCTGTGTTGCGTTTTTCTTAGCATCAGTAATGACGTATAGTTTACATCATCCAGGATGAGCTCACTCGGCCAGTGGTGACGCCCCAGAAGCACCTGCCACTCTGGCCCCTGAGCCGCACTCATAGGCTGATGGGACAGAACCCATGGCCCCCTGCTTTTACCAGCAGCCAATTGGCAAGAGAATGTTTCACACTGTTGTTCTCATTTGGTGTTTACTCTACTGGGTAAAATCAGTCAAAGTCCCCTGGCGCCGCTATTGGTTAGCATCTCTGCCCGTAAAGCTATCCCAGCTCTGTGATTGGACGAGCCTGTGAGGGGGGCGGGCTCACGCGGCTGCTTGACGTTGTTGTTGTAAGTGGTGGAGGAATTACTTTGTCGTTGGTGGTCCGGTTAGAGATCCTGTGTTCAGAGCTACCTGTGAATATGTTCAAAAGTTAAAAATTAATGATTTTGGATTTAAATACGCTTTTTACATGTTGGTACACCTCGGGAAACTTAACGGGACGATGAGAACATCTGCGAGAGCGCTGAAGGTAAGCAGTAAAAAGATACTCCTGCTGCTACTAGCCTCGGCTAACGCTAGCTTCTGATTAGCCAGGCTGAAGCTAAACGCTGCGCTTCGAGCTGCTACATGGAGAAGAATCTTCATCACGTCTCAGCGACCAGCTTTTATGCTCATACGTGATGAGCCATGGTGTTATTTTACAGACGGATAAAGTTGTGTGTGAGCGAAGCACGAGCCTCTTGCGTTTGAACGCCTCAAATGCGTTTATGTAAGCATGTGTATTGTTCGGTGATATTTCAGAGTGGTCCTAGCCTCCTCTGAAGCAACATTTAGGACAAACGTCAGCAGCTGGAGCTGTTTGCAAGTTTCATTTAAAGTCTGAAGGAAAAACGAGCGCTTCAGAAACGTCCATATTTTCTCACCTTCTTTAGACTAATGACAGAATTCTTATAAATGCCATCATTTTCCTCTGGAAGGGCTGGCAGTCACGATCCAGAACAGCAGAGGTCGGTTTGTGGGACTATTTCAGGTGCGTGTGATGTAACGTTTATTTAAAGCTCCAGCTTAGCGGGAAATTACCAGAAGAAGTCGGTGTTTACACCTCCTCACGTGGATTTCCTCCCCTACCAGCAACACCAGGCTGGTTACTTGTTAAACTGATCAGGGGAGATTCTTCCATTTCACCCAAAGACTGTATATATAAGAGATTTCACCCCAAATCTTTGCTGCCAGATGATGGTGATGGGATCCTCCTTAGCAGTGGGTTCACTACCTCCGTTTGAAAGCACCACTGGGTAAATTTCCATCATTTCCAACAAAGCCACGATGAGAGGATTGAGTTACAGTTTGTGTTGAATTATTCACCTCTTGTAGTTCTGGAGCCTTTTGTGTGGTGAGACACAGGTTGGTGGAAAACAAAACAAGTAGGGCAGAGGTTTTTTTCTGCTTCAGGTCTAATGAGTAAAGCAGCGACAATCTGTGATCACCTGGTTCTTCCAATATTTTACCCGTCATACATTGTTTGATGTATTTATAAGGAACTAAATGAGAGAAACAGACACACCCCCTCATTTCAGACGCCTGAGCAGGACTGGAAAGTTGGACCTGCTGCAATGTTCATCATGCTGTTGGTGGGTTTTGCAAGTGACCACTGACCAGGTTCACTAAACTTTACATCAACTACAGGATGTTATCGAAAGTGAATAATTACTAGACAAATACTTGGCTGCATGGTGGCATTGCAGCAACAAGATTCTTGCTTTTTTGCATGGAGTTGGCATGTTCTTTCCATGCATGCATGGCTTTCCTCAGGTGCTCCCGTTTCCTCCAGACCAAAAACCATGCATGTCTGCAGAAAAATAGAACATAAGTCTTCACTCATCTCATAAGGAGATGTCACATTAAAGCGTGCACCACCTTCAGCAGGCATTTAAAGTTGGGTGTGGCATCCGTCTGGTCCAGATTCCAAACCAGAAAGATATGCGGTGAAAACAAAAGCTGTTTTGTGCAAAAGTAGTGTTGGTGCTAGTTTGCAACCCATCCAGGAAATTCATCCAAATATTGCAGCTAATTTGCTTACTGAGCTGTTGCAGTTATGTTTTCTATGAGCTATTTGAATTGATGCATCCTGATGCAAATTTGTGGCTCGAAAATTTCCACCTATCTAACGTAAATCTCCACCAATGTTCAAATAGGCTAGGGTCAGCGTTTCGATGTTGTCCCAGTAGGAAAGGACACAGGAAAGTCGTTAACTAGTCAGTTTCACTTTATACTCGTGTCATAGTGTTGAAAGTACTCTTTAGTACTTTCTAAACTATGTAACATTTTTTTATTTATGATGTGGAAGTCCTCGACTTCCTTGGTGAACGTTGTGTTTGACTTGCTAATGTAACCTCACTGCTTCTGCAACACGGGCTATGAAAATTTAAATGTGTCCCTCACTGGCTACTCCAAACAGATGCTCTATCTGTGTGTGTGCATGCATGTGTGTGTGTGTGTGTGCGCGTGCGTGCGTGCGTACATGTGTGTGTTATGGATCCAGTGTCACCTACCAAGCCAAGCCCAGTCCCCTGGGATCTCTAAAGCTTGGTCAAATTAATAAATGAGTAGATGAGAGCTTCTTTAGGTCAGTGGGACAGATGCATGAAATTATGACAGCTTTATGTGTTTCATCGCGTGTGCAAGCTCGAGCTCGCTCTTAACCTGCTTTTTATGGGATTTTGCAGATTTGATTCATCTTAAGATAAAAAAATGCAAACAGAAATGCAGCTCATGCTTCTCTGCATGTGTAAAAATCTCCTAAAGACCAGACCTGATATGAAAGAGTACATTAAGTGTTGACACTGCCACAGTGAGATCAATATGTGGCTTCTCTCAGAGTCCAGACAGCAACTTAAGACTCAGAGTAGCCCCGCCCTCCCCTTCATGGCTTGTTGCCTGCTGGTCTCGTGGCACAGCTCTCGGCTAGCGCCTCGAGTGGTTTGTGTCATGGTGGAGAAACCCGGAGCCGAGGCATCCACCTGCACTGGGTGATGTGGGATTTAGTTAAGTCAGAGAAGAAGCAGCGGACACATCAGCACAGCTTGAGTTGCCACTTTCACAACAGGAGAGGTGATACTGAGAGCTCACTGTAACAGGGACATTTCTCTTTATGCAGCACAATGTAAAACTCATTGATTATAGCTGCTTGAGCTGAGCAATAAAACAGGCAACAGTCAAATTACTGTGAAACTCAGGTCAAACTCTAAAATGATGGTTTTTGCATTTTAGTCCGTCAGTCTCTGAGCACAAACAACCACCACAGCTGCCAATTTATCCATTTTTGAGGCCGTTTTGTGAAAATGCACTCCCAAACCGCTAGGTATTGTTGAGCTGTTAGTGAAGATGAAGACTGAGTGGAGACACAAATGCAAGACTGAAAGTGGAAGTGAATTTGTGTTATCCTGTTGATGGAGGCTTGTTGGAAAAGAAAAAGACCAAAACATCAGAGAAAGTTTTCATTTCTGTGAAAACATTGAAGCTGCCCGTATAAATACGACGACTCCGCGTGTTTATTGTGTGATGATTCTTTAAAGGGAAATAGAAATGTGACACAATGATTCATTTTTTATGTTTTTGATCAGTGCAGCTGAGATTAGCATCCTGTCCTGCAGCAGAACCAGGATATTACAGAGTAGATTTCTGCTGAAGAAGTTGGCTTTGGACCCAACAGCGTCACTTTGTCTTAAACATAAACTTGAGTGTGGCTTGAAGATTGCTGGGGAAAATTGTTATTTATTTTTACATAACTATTCATTTGTTTCGTTGCCATATGCATGGTGGTGTAATGACACATGTTCGGGATCGATCCAACAGGCCACCGATTACAAGATGAATACCTAACCTCTGGGCCACAGCATCACTTATACACTTTCTCAGAAAAACACCCATAAAATAATACATAGCTTACACGTGTCAGGTTTCAATTAAGTCCACATTCCCTCACCAGAGCCGAGCTGTCCGTGATCTGCCGCATTGATTAAAAATAGTTGTGGCATCACCGTCCTGTACCATGTCCGAGGGTAAAAATGGAACCCCTAAGAGTAAAACTAACTAGAAATGACTCAGTTTTATTATTTTTGATATTAACCTAAAGTTAACAGGTTAGCTAAAGCGCTAGCTAGTGTTTACGATTTGACATGCTGATGGTTGGTTGGATGGGACAGATTTCCTATTGCTCTTTCTGAAATGTTGAAAATTTAGCTAAATAAATTAATCACGGTTTCGGTTTGATTCAGTCAAATTGGCAAATTTGGAAAACAAATGAGCCTAAAACATTTTTTTCATGCCTCTCAACAACGTTCTAACATCGTATAGCTATAAGTTTATTGTTGTGATAAAAAAATAATGAAGTGGTTTTCTCGCATTTGTCTAAAAACCTCTGCCAGTAACATGTTTCGGACCGAAAGCAACTATTGCCGCACTTCCGCGTTTCCCTGGGTCCTCCACTCATTACACACTCACGTATTTAGCAACAGAACACCCCTGGTGTGAGAGGTTCAATAATATCAGAGAAGGAGAAACAGCCAGCTGCTACCACTTCAACTTTAGAACAAACTACCAGAGTCCCTAAAAGAAAAACACCATTTGAAGTCACGGACAATGAAAGATGTTTGGACCTAGAAAATGGCGACTGGTGTTTAGCGCTCTCATTTCGTCCAGCATCGCGTGTTTTCGGTTCCGGCAGAAGCGTCTCATGGAAGATAACCAAGGGTAGGGGTGAGTGTTCTGTGACCGTGTTTGCATTAAAAACCTAGCTTTTTGCAGATTCACCATAACAGGTTTTAAGTATTATTAAAGAAAAAAATATATAGGTGTAATTTTTAAATTGGCAGTGAGCAAGAAACGCCATGATTGAAACAGGTAATGATAGAGAGGCTGTTCCATGGCTTAGTTGTAAATTGTGCGAAGAACACGATTAGTGAAGTCAACACATCTACGTTAGCGTAGGATTCTGCAGAAGGTTTTTAAACATGGCAGGAACAAAAATATCAACCATAAATATTGATGGGGACATATTCCCGGTGTCCCCGGCTAAAATGACGCATAACAGATACAGCCAAATAACAGTAGTCTTAACATTTTGTGGAAAAACATTTTTGTAAATGCAGCTGAGGGTGATCTTTGAGCCTGGGAGGGGAGGAGCGCCGTTTCCGGACTGGAGAGACTGTTCTGCTAAAACCAGGACAGCAGGAGTAATCCTGCACATGGCCTAATGATGAGCCTGTTATCCACGATGACATCACACAACTAGTGACGTGAGGTTGCACGTTCTTGTGCATGCCCCCCCCCCCCCCCCCCCCCCCCCTGCAGCACATTGGGATTCACATGAGCGTTAGCGCCTCCCGCCTGCAGAGACTGGTGCTCAGACCCAGCAGGGTCCGCTTGGCTTTACATTCAGGCTGATTTAGCAGAACCTTCAACGCTAACAGATCGTGGATCAGTTTTGTTTCTAACATTAAAGTGTGTGGTGCTGTAGCCACTTCATTGTGACTGTTTAAATGTCTGGTATTCCTTAAGGCTCCTGTGCTCCGTGGAGCGGCAGTCATCACAAATGCCTTTTAAATGTGACTTATGTAATAAGTGGAACAATATTTTCATAGTCACCCAAAGTGATGTTTTGGCAACATCACCAAACTTGTGGCATTAAATACTCTTAATGAAATTTTTATCTAAGAAAAGCTGTTAGTCATCTTTGACATTGTGATTAGTCAGTGTCTGTGACAGCCTTTGTTTGCCGTTCAGTTCTTAGAAAATTAGCTTTTACTTGATTTTTGTGGAAGCTAAGGCCAACGGGTGCTTCTTGGAAAAATGAATTAAATTTAGCTCATTGGATTAAAACTTGTATTTGTGAAATCAGGAGGTTTCTCTTGTGTGTTTTTATTGAGCTAGCTAGAAAACAGTGCTTTTTAGGAATCCCAAAGATTTCTATTCATCTCATTCATTTCTTTGCGGTTGTTGCACAAATTTGGTTATTTAGTGTTGAATTTTCTATCCACAGGCTGATAATTGGGCCAGAATTGTTCAGGTGGACGTTAAGGCTTGTATTTCTTCATTAAACAAAAATGAGTCTGCAGGCCGATGAGCCGAAGGAGGGCTTCTCACCCACAGAGTCTGGAGTTTAGCTTGGCAGCTGTCTGGAAAACTGAAACCGACTCCTACTGTTCTCCCAGTTATCCCTCCGTCTCCGCGCTGCTGTTTGTTAGAGGCGGAACATCACTAATACAATTACTTTTTGGGTTTCTTTTTGTGTAGAAATGAACTTTATAACAGAGGTGCTTTGGTGGTAGATTTGGTAAAATACCCTCATTACACATTCTGCTGTTAAAGTAACATTCAGCAACTTTTACACCTTAAAATTATGCTTTTTTGTAAAGTTTTGGCGTCATACTATCATCGATTATGTTCATTTTCATACCTGTGATAGTGTTGGGGGGTCCCACGTCTGTATGCCGCACTATTTCAATGGCTCCCCTCTGGGCGGCGCCTCCACTGCATCTCCTGCAGGACTGAGAGGAGGAGAGCCACCTTTGTCCCCAAAGCCACTCTGCTTTATAACTCCACCCGATAACACCATTTCCCACACCTCAAACTCAAACTACTCTACATTCTTTCTTATACTGCTGACACTTTATACACTCCATTCACTTTATTCAATCACAGTGACTTATTCACTTATCAGTGCATTTTAAACCTGTACATATGTTGTATATTCTGTTTATTATTATTATTTTTACCTTATTTTATTGCCTGTTTTATTATTTGTTTATGCCCTGTTTTTATCTTCAACGCGATGCTGCTCTGCTGGGTTTTTTTTCCTTCAATTGCCCCTAGGGGATAAATAAAGTCTTTCTGATTCTGATTCTATACAGTTTTTGAGCTCAGGTCGCTACCGGAAGTACTGACTGGGTGTTGCTTTACGGCACAATATGGCAAGCCAAAGGGATAAAAAAAGCATGCGTTATGTCCGCCAAAATGCGCTTCTTGATTGTGCGTTTTGACGCCAAAGGGGGCAAAAACTCATGTGTTTTCTAAAAGCAAGCGTTATGTCCGCCATAACGCTCGTTCAAGATAGGGATGCAACGGTCCACTTTCCCCACGGTCCGGTCCGTACCTCGGTTTTTGGGTCACTGTTTCCGTCCAGTTTCGGTCCACTTTGAATTGTAGAAAAGCTTAAGAAAATCTGAAATTTCCTAACTTGATTTTTTTCACGCAATAATATAACTTTTCAGATGTACTACTTGTAGTCTAGTGTATAATAATATGTTCAGAGACCAACAGAAATGTCACTTTTAAAATGCCTTTTCAATGTGGTGTCAGTGAGAGGCTAGGGCGACCGAAGCTGGACCGGGAGGGACGCGTAATTTGGAATTGTAGGATGTCCAAGGAAGGTCCCGACTCGGGAGTGTGTTGTGTGTGAGGGGTTGTGGTTGTGGCATCAAATAAAGTGAGCCTCTGAGTTCACCGTTTTCTCTCCTCGTCTTTATATTCAACTGCAAACCAGAAATGTTTCCACACGGAAGGTTTGTTTGAAGACGGCGCGTCGCATGTCACCGTGCCTAAGTTTCTCTCTGTAGCGCTTGTTTTGCTCAAACTTTCAGCTCAGTAGGCCGGGTTGAAACTGTGACTGGATATTTACTCACAGGTCTGCTGTGAGCAGCTTCAGAAGAGACTAGAGTGGGCACACGGAATGAGATTCATCTGCCTGGACAGACAAATGCACCCTGGTGCCGTGTAAAGCATGAAATAAAAGGACCAGCGCAAAAATAATGGCAAAACTGAAGTCCCGCGGTACACGAGGGTAGATTGTCCCGTGCAGGGAGGACTGAACGGTCCGGGATTTTACCGCGTACCGTTGCATCCCTAGTTCAAGACATAATGCAAGTTTAGAACGCTCTTTTTTTTTTATCCCTTTGGCTTGCCATAATTGTATAACGTAGACTCGCTGTAGCAGTGGCAGATTCACCAAAGAAAGCTAGAAATCCCGTATCAAAGGAATATAGGAAAAAAGGAGAATGTGATAGAGCGAGAGCAAAGACCAGAGTTATTATTGGGCCGTCTTTTCCTCTCTGGAGAGCTCTTTTAGAAAGAAAGGCATGAACTACGGACTCTAACCTAGCCGTGCTGCTAATGGCTAGGTAAGTAATAAATGATTTCACCGGGGTTATTGTGTTTGGTCGGGCATAAAGTTGTTATACAGTCCTGATAAAACTATTTATTCAATGTGTGGAGGTGGAAAAGTTTGTTTTCGTTGTTTTGCCTGACATTAGGAATGTAAACATACCTCTTATGCTCGAGAGAGAGATTTGATTTTTCGACAGTGACGTTACGCAGCAAACCTTGAGAGGGCGACAAAGAGCATATATCCGCAAAGTTCAGGAATGGGGCTTTAAAACTACAGTTAAGTTTAAGGGAGGAAGTGTTTTTCTAGAGTATTTTTGCCATATTACTTGAAATACTCTTCACATACTGATGGCAACCAGTAAATTAAATGTTTTGTCAAAAAAGGAATAATTTTACTCGCCCCTGAAACTTCATCCAGTCATTACGAACGTCCCGTTTGTAACGACTGGATCCTGATCGACTCTGCATACTCTGCAGCTCTAGGTCTCATTTCTGTTGTTAGTATGGAGCATTTTCTGGTTTACAGACTAAAACAATATTTTCTGGCATTAAATTGGAGTCTGTTATCAAAAATTGGACATCCAAGCAGCTCTTTATGTCGAATGCTTTGGGATGTTCTTCTGTCCTTCAGTTATTTTTTGTTCTAAGTCCATGTTGGGGATCCATGCAGCATAGTGCTTAGGGCACCCAGCCATCCATTTTCTATGCCCATTTAATCCTGTTCAGGGTTGTGGGGAGTTGGTGCATTTCTACCAGTCAACAGGGGAGAGGCGGAGTCTGTCCTGCACAGGTCACCCGTCCATCACAGGCTTAAAATAATTCAACCCCTAACTGCATCTACAGTGGATTAAGGAGACGACTAAAGAATGTGTGCATGCATGCTAAATGTCTGTTTTGGTCTAAATAAAATAAATATATTTTATTTTAAATGTGATTTAAATCTACGATGTGATTTTGTGTTGGAAGGTTGGAATGCCAGTAGTGATGCCGTGGAAGGCCCCTCTGCAGGAGTCTGCTTCATGTGGCTGTTAATTAGCACTCCTCCAGTGGTGATCAGTGGGCCGTGCTGCAGCCATGTGCCCCGGGCACAGATTAGGAAACTCTGAGGCCAGCTCACTGGACAGTTTAGGAGCAAATACTGGAACAACAGCTGCAGTAGGGCCCTATGGAATCTGTTTGATTATTTTCCAAATTCTGCTTTTTATGCTGTCATTTTCATGAACTCTGCATCTCCATTCTAACCACATTTATTAACCTAAAAGTGCAGGATTATAAAGTGAAAGAAAAATTGTTCAGGAAACAGAATTTAAGATTCAAACACTGTTATTTAAATACACAAAATAACAAAGTGCTTTTGCAAGTCCTTAAAACATTTTTACTCTTTTTTTAAAGAACAAAATATATTATTATTATTTATGCACCAAATTAGGTGTTTACTGTGTTTTGTAGTTGATGTTTACATGAGTGGGAGAGAGAATATGGTGGACGACGTGTACATGACAACACAACCCGACCCAAACAGACGAAGCTTTTCAATTTTTTTGTAAAAGAATATCCCATGCAGCAAAATAAAACTGCACCTTGCTTCAAACGGAAGAGCAAACTAGTAGGAGTCTATCACGCTGGTATTAGTTAACTTTTATACGTTATCAGGCATCTCTCCTGCTAGCTTGCTGCTTTTCCGTCTCTGTTGTGTTTTTGACCATCAGCGGTTGTCACATGAATTCTTTTGCATTCTGTCTTTTGTGTTGACAAAACTTGGTTAAAACTTTCTCTCTAGATTCATAAAAATCTCTGGGTTAATTTTCTGCCCTAAACTTTTCACGGCTTTGCGGGTTGTTGTGGTTTTTTTGCCCATTTTCTGGAGGATGTTGGCGTTTCAGCGAGTCTGTTTGCCACAACAGATTTTTTTGTTTGTTTTCTGATTATGTGGAAAGGTAACGAGTACGGGGGAACTGCAGCTGTCAAAACACCTCATACTTTGTTTCTGTCCTCACTGATCCGAGCGAATTCCGCGAGATTCTTGGTTTTGTTTTGAATTCTGTTTTGTTTGTTAAATTCAACGATTCCGTGTTTTCTGCATCGCTGAAATCATAGGGCCCTACTATAACTAGGCAGTGCCAGGAATATACCAGCATTCAATCATAAATGTTACACAGGAACCTTTTTAGGGCTACTAATCTGTCCTCCTAGGTTCATTAAAACACACGTAGCTTAATCTCTCCAACAGTAGCTGCTCTGTTTACATCTCCAAGAGGAGAACATGGTACATGAGCAGTAGTGGACCTCTGGTTGGAGCTTAGTCTGTGAACCTCATTCTGAGCCATCTTCTTGTTTTTAACGTAGGATTTTGTTGTTTCCTGCTGAGCTGTGCTTTAGGGAACGGAGGATTCAGACATCTCTGCTTCATGCTCGGCTACACCATGACATCAGCTTTTAGGCACTGATAAACACTTGTGTTCCAAAGCTAATACAGCCCCTCATACTGCAGGCTGGATTTAGCCGGTATTACTTTGCTCCAGTGAATTTCTGCAGGAGAACACAAAAGAAGACTCTGTAAAGCAGTTCCATGTCTTCCTTTTAAAACCTTTCTAGAACCGAATGTTGACATGATTCAGGAATCAAATAATTTACTTGGGTCGCTGAATCCTTTTGTTCCCCAAACCTAAAGTCTTAAAGGGTTTTTAGCATCCTATAAAAATCCATCCCACCAAAAAAAATTCAGTTCCTTTTTTTAACTGAGTTCTGCACCTAAAAATGGTTTCATTAAATGGTTTCTTTTTCATTTCAATGGAAACATCTAGTAAATTTGGACAAATGTGACATCTGTGATATAAAATTTCAGTAATTTTATATATTTTATAACATATAGTTTTATATTATAATTATTACCTATTTGATGTTGATGTTCAGAATGCTAAAGTCCCTCTTTTGTTATTGTTTTGTCTCTGCTGTAGAGCTTCCTGCTGCTCTAACAGGGAGTTAACTGACTTTCCAGCCCTCATTTGTTTGATTATTTTCTTAATTAACTTCAATTTCCAGCACAGGAAGCAGAGAATCACAAAATATTAGGATGGCTGTTAGAGGGTTAAAGACTTGTTAGGTTGGGTTTTTGTAATATTTTTATTTCCACACTTTTATCTCTAAGTTTCTACACATTTAACCTTAATAATACACCCCCCCCCACCCCCCCCCCCCCCCCCCCCCCCCCCCCCCCCCCCCCCCCCCCCCACACACACACACACTAAAAAGTGTTACAACAACGTTCTATATCAGAGGCACAGCGAGTTGTGTTGGGCAGTGGAGCTGTGGCTGTCATCATTTGTTTGTTTCACCAAAGCAGAGGTATAAACAAGCACGACTCTGTGTGTTTTTACAGATCTTGAGGCCATGTACACACATAACCGGGTTTTTGTAAAACCAAATATCCTCTCCTGCCCATTTAGGGAAAAAAACTGGGCTCCATGCCACCTCGTTTTCAGCAAAAACATCATGTGCATAGTAAAACACAAGCCTGTAGGTGGCAGTAGTTCCCCAAATCATCTGCGTCTTTGCCAAAAAAATTTGTTGGATGTGGAATAGGAAGCCTAAGTCACACCCATCTACGTCCAGATCATGGGTCCCCGGAAGTAGATGGGCTCTATAAAAGCTATTTTCTAGTCCTGTTTCTTATGTGCCATGGATTTCACATATGATGTTCGTGAATTTAAAGACATATTCTGATGCCAAGAACGCGCTTATTTTCAAAAGGGGGGGCAAAAAGTTATTTTAGGTTTTGTGTGAAAATACATCCAGGACTACAAATGCGCATCACCAAATTGACGTCATCGAACCAGACGCGGAGAAGATCAGAGGAAAAATGGCTGTGAGTTTAGCGAGCTTCAAATCCTTCCTTCAGGAGGAAAGAACCATCATAAATCTAGCCATGTGGTAAGTAGCGGCTACGCTAGGGCAGAGGAGATTCTGTGGTGACGTCATATATGCAACGTGTCGACGTCCGATTTGTAGTCAATAGTAATTACGAATTTTTACAAGTTGATAAATCTCAAAGTACGTGACAGGCGTGGTCGAAACACACACCGTTACTTTTTATTTAAATTGAAGTACAACATACAAAAAGAAGAAAAATAAACTCCAAGGCACTCTCAAAAAGAAAAAGTTAAAAAGCCTTTATTGTAATGGCTAGGTCAACATATGGCCTTTCTAAAAAACTCCAACGCGTTTCAGCAATGTAGCCTTCATCAGGGAGTCAAACAGCCAACAGCTGTTTGACTCCCTGATGAAGGCTACATTGCTGAAACGCGTTGGAGTTTTTTAGAAAGGCCATATGTTGACCTAGCCATTACAATAAAGGCTTTTTAACTTTTTCTATTTGAGAGTGCCTTGGAGTTTCTTTTTGTATTTGACTTAAGCTTCCCATCCAAAGAGCACCTCAAACAAACTTTTGTTGAGTCCAGGAAGCGCTCCTTATTAGAAGTTTTTATGAAGTACAACATATTTGCGATTCAGGGCGCAAGGCAAAGCAGATTAGAAAATAGCTCTTTTAGCCTCGTTCACTTGCATTCATTTTTTCGTTCTTCCAGGGACCCATGAGCTGACCGGAAAAGGAGGAGACTTGGGCTCCCGATAACAAGGTGGCGGGAAATAATCGTCTTTAGCATTGTCCTTCACCTGTGGTCTTCTAGGGCAGTTATTTAGCTTGTAAAAACACGCAAGTATAAACTCACGTCGCACATGGGATTTGATAACATTTTGGTCATGTGCAGTGACGTTGCTAAACGTAAAACCCCAGTTATTTACACCCACAAGCAAATGCTGACAACGGAGAATTCGCAAATCTCCACCTTGGTCAACGTGTTTGAAAGAATCATTTTTGGTGCCGTAGAGCTTCACTTTCATGTGGATGACGGATCAAACTGTAGAAAAATATCCTCACTTAGAGGGATACCCAGTGTACATGGCCCGAGTGATAGTAGTTGTAGTTTCTGCTGTGGAAGACAGATTGATGAATGTAAAACTAGAACTTTCAATGCATCTGCTGAGCTTAAACCCTCACATGACGAGAGATGTTTTATACTTGCATGGATTTAATTAGTCTAACCCACGCTATCTTTGGCCTCAGTGCAAATGCAGAAGACTCACAGATGATATAATCCTGATGCTCTCCTAAAAGCCCCAGGGCTTTTAAGTTCTTGGTGCCTTTAGTAGAAACGTTCCTGTAGACAGTCTGAAATGGAGTCTCACAGCTTTTTGGACTCTTGAACTCATCCGAGGTGTAAAAACATTTCAGCTCCACATGTTGTCTTAAGGTCCCAGGCCAGTTGGACATGTGATTGTTTCCTATTAGAGACACTGGGTGTTCCACTGGTTTTGTCTCTGTCGGTGTTTAAATCTAAGCCGAGTTGTTTTTAACCTGGTCCAGTGCAGATTTGATGGCTCATGAATGCATCAATAGCTAAAAGGATACAACTGATCTGTGTGACCAAACATTTCCTTTAACAGATTTACTTATGAAAGAGTTTTATTATTTTTCTCGCTGCATTGATTAAAATATTTGTGTTTGCTGGTTTAAATAAAAATAAAACCATCAAAATCTTGGGTTCAATTTTTTTATTTGATCAAAAATAGGGATGTAAGAAAATATCGATATGGCAATATATCGTGATATTTTTTCCTGCAATATTATATTGATATTCAAAAGATGTGTATTGATTTTTTGGAAGAATTTACATGCAAACATTTGTGTATTTTCTTTTCTTTTGGTGCAATTCAAATGCCGACCGCTAATTGGCAGCAGTGTGCAATGGGTTTTGCTTCCACCATTGAAATGTAAATCCCTCTGTTATAGTTCAGATACCTCATGTTAAACATGTTATACATCAGTTTGGAGTGTTTATTGAATTTTCCTACAATAAATTCAGTCTAAAAAATCGCTAATATAACGTCTGGCTGAATGTATCGAAATATATCGTATCATCTCCCCTGTATCATGATACATATCGTATCACCAGAACTTTACCAATACACATCCCTAATCAAAAAGATAAAATACATGATTTCTTTGTTCAACCTCACCATTTATTCTCACGTAGAAAATAATCTGTGTGGTTTATATGAATCAGATTTTTTTCCCTCTATGAATGCACTGATATCTGTAGGAAAATGAGCACACCTGACATTCACCTGAGTTGCCGTGGGAAACGGCAACAACCAACTCTGCAGCAAACTGTGGAGAAAAGATGAAGTAGGGCTGGAACTGTCACAACACAAACAAGTGGTGAATCTCATAAACTTGTGCTAATGCCAAGTCCATCAAAAGTGTATTTTTTATGTAACGATCTTCTGCAGCTGTAGGGAACTATGTACAATGTGTATGGCAAGCAGTTATGCCACATAAACGTGTTAGGGCAGGTCATTTATGTATTTTTTATATATATTGGATAATCATTGTCCCACTAAGACTAACTGAGCTAAAGTGCTTGTGATTGTATTTAGTATCTTTATTTTAAGAGGTGATGTTTAGTTTTTTATTTTTATTTTGCATCAAATCTGGATCAACAACTTATTTGCAGTAAACACTTCTTTTTTTTTTTAAACCTGTCTGGAGTTGGTCAAACTTTCTGTCCTGTAGGACGCTTTTTCCAGGTCAGATTTGACGGAGAGGATTTTTCTTATTTAATTTTATGTTGAACATGTCAGATAGTAAATCCCGCCTCACTGGACCTGACCTGCTGCCTCAGACCCTCCTTTAAACCAAGAATGACTCGTTTGTCTGACTCTATTTCAGAGAGAGTTACTGTTTGTGTAAACAAACAATTATAATACAGATCTATCTTTTGCGTTTTCCATTTTAAACCTAACTATGGCGCAGGTCGAGCACTCAAAGGTACCGTTTCTCAAACCTGGTGGTATCATCCATACCACATTTTTATCCAGGCTGACTAATAGATGACAGAAAGTGGAAAAGGGGATTCAGGCTTTGCAAATGTTTGTTTGATGACTGAGCTGCATTTGGATCAGACCAGTACCAGTACTGGTGGGATGGCCTCAGAGATGGGAGGCATGGTGTGGAATCTCTGACATCAGCGGTGTGTGCAGGCAGGGTGGTGTTGTCTTATGAGTTGTACACAAACACCCACAGCTGGTGGTTAGGCCCTCATCAGGGCTGAAAAGTGGCATTTCTGCTGACCCACCTTCGTTAAATGTTGCCGTCTTGGTTTTGTTGACGGTTCTTGCAGCGAGAAAACGGTTAGTGCTTCTTTTTTTTGAGAAGACAACCCGTTGTCTCTGCAGCTGCATCCAGAGTCGATGCTTCTTTCAAGACAAAAGCAATTTTTTAAGCTAATGGGATAAAACCCGTCCATTTACTCTTACAGTTTAAGTGTCACTAATAACCTTTTGGATTCTCTGCTCAGCTGCAGTTCAGTGGGATTTATTGATTTCCCTCCAGTAACCAGTTTACTAGTGTATTTCCTTTTCCAGGGAGATGGTCACAGTTCAGTCTACTATATTGATTTTGAGAGGTAAACTAATTGCACCTACAAACGTACGCTCCTCCTCTTTTTCCCTCTCAGGAGCCGTTTAGTCTTAATTATAATGTTTTCTTTCTGTGTATTAAATTATTCTGTTTTTATGGCTTTTAAATGAAGAATTCATTAGTTAAAAGTGTTGCGGATGCTTAAAGGAAAGAGGATTTGAATCAGACCTCTGCACCAGCTTCACACTGGCTAGGGAGGATATCTGCAGTGCAATGGTTATGCTATGCGTCTGCATTATGCAATGCTTTAGGAAGTGATGTGCCTACACGGTTCTTATCTCTTCCTATATTGGATCCACTTCTTGAAGATAACTGATGGTGAAGAAAAGAGTTGAGATCTTCCATGTTTTACTGCATTCGACTGTGTTCTATACAACGAAACCATATTCTGCAGAAACGGCTCAGCTGTGCAGAATTATATATTACACTTCGTCTTTCCCTGTCTTCACTGCTTTGTTGCACGTTCTTATCCAGAGCTGCAGGGGAGTCATTGATAAGCACTGTCCTGTAGGAAAACGATATGTTAAAAGATGCACAGAAGTCTTTTCCTCTGGATATATTCAGCGTGGACAGACGTGCTATAGTTCTGTGCCATTATTAGGGAGAAAACTGTAAGAACTCAAAGCCTGGTTGGTGTAGATTCTGCCTTCCAGAATGCGGCGATCCTGAGGTTTTTTTTAAGTAACTGGACCTTAGTTTTCATCCATTGATCACTGTCTTTCCCAGCTGCAGCTCCCGTGTTATGTAATGAGACGATGTAGGCTGCCTGAGCTCAGTCGGCTAACCAGATTACAGCGCTCCACAGAGGAAGACAGCTGACAGACACCTATCTCACCACACCTTTGTTTGTCTTCTGCTGCTGAAACGTTTAGGAAGAAACCAGAACTCACTGGATTTATGAGAATGGGTGTTTTCGTTTTGAACAGAAGTCTGATCGACATCATAGCATGGAGCTAAGTGTGTCATTTGATGCTTTTTTGCCCAAATAAAGTTCTAAACTGAAAAAATCAACACTTGCTTTATACGATTAAAGATTCAAGGCGTGGAAGGAACGCATCTCACCAGCCGTCTTTCGTGTCATTTTTAGAATATTTGCTGAAAAATTATGGAATTATAGGTAAAACCTGAAAATAATGCAGTGTTGTAAACTCAGAACATGCGAGTTACAACCACATCAAACTGTAGCTCGATGTTTGTAAAATAGCTGAATGAAACTTTCACCAATAACGATGTAAAGTCAAGGATTACTTTCTGAAAGTTTGATTAAAGCCCATCCAGCGGCTCCTGAGAGATTTAGCTAACACGCTCAGGCAAAAACATTATTGTCCCCTTTTAGCAGCAAGCAATAAAAGGTGTGAGCAAATATGTAAAAACAATCCTCACAGGAATGTCAATGCTGTTGTGATTTATTGAATATTCATTTAATGAATCAGATGTTTGAATATGAAACATACAATCCACTGTGCATCATTAAATCCATGTATGGTTCTGATAATACCGTACCAAAAACCCATTTCTTATTTTAGTATAATTACCCATCATTCATGTATCAAATTATATACTACTGTAATTTCAATTTGGTGTTGTCATGGAAACAAAGTTTGTGAATTACATCAGTCCTACCGGGCCGTTTAAATGATCGCTGCTGTAGAATAATGGATCGCCCGTTTATTGGTCTCCTCCGAATTGACAGAACTGAAAGTTTAATCTGGAAGGTTTAATTTTCTGTTTTCTCTTCCTGTTCCAACATCGGCCACATTTATCACTCCCAGTGCAACTCCCACTGGTCACATTGCCTCCCCGTGTTTTCTTAGTCGTTAATCTCATTACTCATATGGTTGTGTTGTGCAGCGAGGGTGGAGAGGGTGTGAGATCACAGGAAGGCCTTATGTTATTGAACTAAAATGGAACTGACACATTTGCAGAAATGCCCATTAATCATTTCCTCCCATTAAAAACAAGCAGAACAACTCATTCATCCTCATTTGGTTACGTTTCATCGCAGAAACGTCAGAAGAAAGAACTTTGCTGTTAGTCAACTACTCTAGGAGAACGTCTTCATCTTTGAGCCCAGAACCCTTTGTCTCTTTTCAGATGAATAAAACCAGATTGAATCTTCCCTTGTTGAACTGGTCCTGGAGTTTGATGACCTTGTGTCTCTTATGGAAACTTCCTGTGTGAATAATTAGATTCTTTAATAGTCATGTGGAAGAGCAGGTTCAGTGAAAGGCACTGCCCCGCCATGTCACTGTTAATTAACTCTGAGAGGAAAAACACAGGATGGACTCAGTGTTTCATTACGGACAAGCCCTTTATTCCACACTAGTTAGTTTTCTGTACTTTAACCTGATTTATTGCATCAACACAGAAACATCTTGTAGATTTTTAGCTCTCGTTTTTGTGCTGCCAAATAAATAATCACTCAGTCAGTTAGAAAATCTGTAAATACAAATTCAGTTTACTGACAGTATTGTCACAAATCTTTTGTCCAGGGTAGTAGACACTAGACAGTTATATGAATGAGTTGTGTTGTAAAATGTGGAAAAACACATTCTGTACAAATTAAGTTTTTTCACCATTTTTGTTTATTTTTTGCGTATATATTTTATCAGGATACCATTGCCGTCTCAGACTCGTCATACTCTGGTAATGTAAACAAACAAACAGGAAGCTGACAAATGGGTGCGTTTCCACTTTTTACTGTAGTTTGAGCGGAGAAAGGCAAGTTTAGTGAAGGTTAAGTTATGTGGCTTGAGTTATGGAGATTGTGGTTGATTTTGCCTTTCCATAGGAAGTTTCATCATCTCAGTTCTGTTTCCAGATTGTGATTTATTTTAGGACTGTTCAGTTATGCAAAACATAAATAAATAAATCACAGTTTTGTTGTCGGAGTTGAAATCATGATTTATTAAAACGATTGCTCAGTGAGTCGGGAATCTGAACTTATTTCTCCTCTTCAGCAGGAAGGCTGTGGTGCAGCTTGTCAAAATAAGAGCACCATGTGATTCCTGAGTCTTCTGTTGTTTATTGTGGCCTGCTTTTATTTTCCCTAAGTCTTTCATTCTGTGGTTGCATTTTTTAACAATATTTATCCAGTAATATGGGCTTTGATCACCAATGGATTTTATCTGCACACGTTTTTATGGCATATTTTCAGAGTTGATTCATTTATCGACCACTAATATACAGGCTAGCACGAAAATTTCCTATCAGGCCTTTATTGGATCAAAGACCTACATTTTTAACATTCAGACATTAATTTAATTTCTTTTCCCCTTCTATTATTTAAAGTTGTTGAATTTTATTCTAGAGGGAACACGGCCCAGCCAAGGCTTTTCCCTTAATAATACAGATTCGTTCAGATTTTTATGACAACTCTAGCTTCATCAAGATGGTGACATTCAAAGTCAGTTGGGTCAAAAGACCAAATAAGATGTTGTTTTTTGGTTAAATATAGAAATAAACGTATAAAGTGAAATTATAAATGTGTAAGTTGTCTTTCTAAAGCACATGCCTCACTGGGAGGGGACGTTGGCAAATAGTTGGAAACGTGAGAAGTTTTTGCACATTTTCAGTTAGTCTAACGTAATTGGTAAATTTGGTGGCTTATGATGTGCAGACAAACTGCAACAATCGTACACATTTTCTTGTAATAATAAAGTCACTGAGTGCTATGATTACATGTTCATTTGTTTCCACTTTTTTATTTACGGTATGACCTGGGGATGCACAATATATCAGCATCAATATCGGCCGATGTTAGTTATTTTTTTAAATACTGGTATCGGTCTGATAAGTGAAACTGGGCCGATATTAACAACCAATATTTTCATCTTGTTGTCGTTTCTGTATCTGTTTCAGAGGTTGGGGGGTGATAATGCATAGTTGCTTAGTCACAGGGATGGTAATGATAATGATAAATGACCCACACTTGTAGGGCGATGGTAAAAGAGGAGTTAAGTGCCCACCCTGCAATCAGAAGGTTGCAGGTTCGCACCCCGCTCAATCTGTCACTGTCGTGTCCTTGGGCAAGACACTTAACCCGCCTTGCCTGCTGGTGGTGGTCGGAGGGACCGGTGGCGCCAGTGCACGGCAGCCTCGCCTCTGTTAGTGCATCCCAGGGCAGCTGTAGCTACGATGTAGCTCATCATCACCAGGGTGTGCGTGAATGGGTGAATGACTGATTGTGTTGTAAAGTGCCTTGGGGGGTTCTAGGCGCTACATCAAATCAAATACAGCTCCTTTCAGAGTCAGAGGATATGAAATATTGCGATATTTCAGTGTATTGTCATTTTCTTACATCCCTACTTATATTATTTATTTATTTATTCTTTATTTAACCAGGAAGGTCCCATTGAGATTAAAAACCTCATTTTCAAGGGAGTCGTGGCCAAGAGGCAGCAAAAGTTACAGTTACAACATATATATATATATTTTCCAGTTACACATACATGTTATGTACAGAATTACATAAGGCAGTTACAACACAGGGAATCTGTCTCAAGGGCTCTCAGTCTGGTTTTAAATGTATTCAAGAAGATAAACTCGGTTAGTTTCCAGTTTTCCTGTAGCCTGTTCCATGCAGAAGGACCAGAGTGAGCGAAAGCCCTTTTGTCCAGTTCAGTGCAAGCAAACGGACCACAGAGTAACAACTGATCGTTTGCACGCAGACTGTGAGAAGTTACACTTCTCTGTGAGATTAAGTTACAGATGTAGTTGGGTAGTAATCCAAGCATGGCCTTGTAAATGAAAGTGTACCAATGTGCCAACCTCCTGGTGGACAAAGAAGGCCATCCCACTCAAGAATACAATTCACAATGATGGGTCAGTGGTCTACAGTTAGTAATAAACCTCAGCGAGGCATGATAAACCACATCAATCTTACCAAGACACTGTGCTGAGGCATTCATATACAAAAGGTGTAATATTAATAAATATCGGTTATCGGATATAACAATGATATTAATATCGATATCGACCTATATTTTCACATCAGTGCATCCCTGGTAACTTGAACTTGGTATGACCGATGACACCTCCCAAGCTTGTCTCAAATCTCTTGCAGAAATTGACTTGAGAAGCGTTACCGACACCTGCGATGACGCCGTTAGAAAACAAATGCCTCGTAGATTTTTAAAAAACTTGTTCAAAACTGTAAAGACACAGGAGCATGAAGACTCCTTGTGAACGCTTTCAAATACTCCTTCAAAATGCTGTTCACTGTTTACCTTTAACTGTCAAATGCCAGTGAGATCCAGTTATATAGTAATTCATCTAAAGAAACGTTCTCTGAATGCTTCTCCAGTTTAATATTTACAGTTCTTTACTGCAGCAGATGTGCGGTTAGATGTTGTGCATCTTGAGGACAGGCAGTGATTTGACCCTCCCGGCCCAGCGAAGGCTGACGCAGTAGGCCGCGGTGACCTCCCCGTCTCCCTCTGTGATCCAGGCCGGTCTCCCAAGCCCTCAGCTCAGCACCCACATGTTGTCAGCAGCTCCTGTTACGTAAGCCCTGCTGCCAGACAAAAGCTCAGCCATCCCAGATACATCACTGACTGGCCTACGCTGGCAGCAGGGCTGGTAATGTTAGCCAGTAATCCACACTCAGTCAATTTTGTTTAAAACCTGTTTTTGCTGGCTGGGAAATTAAAAAGTGTTACCGTCAAAGGAATGTTGGAGTTCAAGGGGCTAAAAGGGGGATTTCTATGTGTGAGATCCTCATGCCTGTGGAGTCCGATAGCTTTCATCTAAGAGGTTACAGTGTTTGTTTATTTGTTTAGAAGATGCTTTTATCCAAGGTTAACCTGGCATGCATGTTTTTGGTCTGTGGGAGGAAACCGGAGCACCCTGAGAAAACACGCCTACATAGAGAGAACACGCCAACTCCATGCAGGAAGGCTTTTCCATCTTGCATCGCCTTTACTTCCTGATATTTCATTACTGGCGTTTTCTGAAGACTTGCAGTGTAGAAATCAACCACAGCAGCTGGATTTTTTCCATAAAAACAATTTCAAAATAAATCTGCAAAAAACCTGAATGATGAGTGTTTTTGAATGGAAGCCAGGATAACAGATGGGTTGAGTTACTCCTATGTTGTTGTTTTTTATCTCGTGTTTTTAACTCGCTGGTATCAGTCAGTGACTTTGTTTTTGATTATTTACTTAATGGGCTTGATAATCCTTTTGCAACACTGAGAGAACTTTTTAGAGGATTGAGACTTTCACAGTAGCAGAAAGTAAAAGTTCTACAGCGTTAAGATTCCACCACCAGGTTACTGCCATTACTGGGGCCTTTGCTCAGAATAAGACTTGAATTGTAAGTTTGGAGCCAGATCTTTTACTTATAGAATATTGATTCTGTAGGAAAGGCATGTTACATTTCTTTTTGCCTCTTAGGCTGAACACGATTAGACATCCGTTAAAAAAATGTTGCACAAACTGTCTAGAAAGTCTGGTTCCTGTTTTCTTCATGTTTTTATAAAACATGGAAATCATTTATTCCTAATCCCAGCATTAATAATATTTAATCCCACAAATGTTCACCAGAGCAGGGCAGCAGATATTTAGCGTCTGACAGTTTCAGAGTGATAGTAAAATCAAACGACACATCGAGTTTAAAGGACATGGTCTTCAAACGCTGATGTTTAGCTTGCTGTGAAAAAACATCCTGATAGGAAGCATCCATAAAAGACCTGATCGCTGCTGATTTTATTTATTACTTGTTTAATTTGTTTAAAATTAATAAAGTTACCCAGTGAAATGAAAAAGATGCAGTATCTTTGGTATGATTTTGCTGTTTGCCCTGCAGAATTTAGCCAGTTAGATAAATCTACAGTAACAGAAGCCCCAGGCTGTTATCTGTTCACCACAGTCAGCAGAAAGGCAAAAGTCATCCCAAAGCAGTTTGTGTTAAAACAGACATTATGAGGTTACGTTGATGTTTATCAGTTTGTCTCAGTGGGGTCCAACTCCAGCAGTCACCATACGAGAGGTGAGGGACACCCTGGACATGTTTCCAACCATCACAGGGACAGTTTAGAGTCTCCAGTTAAACTCACATGCTTGTTTTTGGTCTGTGTGAGGAAATCAGAGAAACCCACCTATGCAGGAGGAGAATATGCAAACTCTGAACAGAAAGGCTGCAGCTGAGATTCAAACCTACAACCGTCTTGCTGTGAGGCAACAGCGCTACCAGCTGCACCACCATTCAGCCCTCAGTTTGATTTTGTTTCCTCTACTGGTGTCTTTCTATTTTGGCTTCAACGACACCAAGGGCATCTCATTGTTAAGAAGTCAGTTTGAGATGATATAGAAAATATTTTCCTTATTCTTTATTGCAAGCACAATTTTCCTCAATTAAAGGAGACCCTAACATATTTTAAAATGTAAATATGGATTCCTATATTCTAGAAATGTAAGAAAATATCGATACACTGAAACATCAAAATATTTCTTGCTATGAATAAATATTTATAAGCAGTGTATCAATTGTTTTATTGAGAATTTACATGCGAACATTTACTGTTTTTCTGTTGTGTGGTGCAATTCAAACAGGCCACTAGGTGGCAGCTAGGGGTGCACTGATAGATCTGTCTGCCGATCTATCGTTGCACCCCTAGTGGCAGCTGTTTTTACCACCTTCATTCTGACGGATCAACGAGATCTTGTGATAACTCTGGACGTGTCCCGGAAGCATCTGACCTGATTTTTGCAATTGAATTCAGACCTAAAACATGTAAATATCAACTGGTTTTTATTATCACAATATATGGCATCATCTCCCCTGTATTGAAATGTATCGCATCATCAGACTCCCCTACTGATTCAGATAGCTGCTGATAAAGTTGGTTATTGGTTGAGTTAATCATCAATTCGAAAAAGGATAAAAGTTGTTATTGAGTCACAGAATTAGGCCGCAGGAATAAAAATAATACATCTTTTGAGCGTTCATTCTGTGTTTTTTCTAAATACTATCACTTTTTTTCTTTCTTTTTACACAAACAGGAGTTGTTTTTTACCTTCTTATTTCGCTGACGTTTCGATCGCAGCTGCGATCGAAACGTCAGCGAAATAAGAAGGTAAAAACCAACTCCTGTTTGTGTAAAAAGAAAGAAAAAAAGTGATAGTAAAAATAATAAAGTTGCTATTGGCGCNGGCGTGTGCTTTGATGTGGTTAATAACTTTAACAACATCATTCAATACACAGTTAAGTTCTGGTGGCATTTTTCGGCTAGCCAACATTTCCCTGTGAATGACACAATGCGTAGACTCACATTCAGGGGCAACTTCTTTTATCCGAGCAGTTAAACCAGACAGCCGCCCGGTCATGGCTGCAGCTCCGTCTGTGCATATGCCGACACAATAGGACCATTTCAGTTTTCCTGATACATAATCATCCAGTGACTTGAATAGTTCTTCGCCTGTGGTTTTTGTCGGCAACGATAGTGCACATAACATATCCTCATGCAGGTCCTCCTGATACAGATATCGCACATAAACAAGTAGAATTGCTTTGTTTTCAATATCTGTAGACTCATCCACTTGGAGTGCATACCACGGTGATGTATTAATCCTCTCCAACAGTTGTGAATTAATGTCATCTGCTATTTCCTCAATGCGTCGAGTGATGGTGCTGGCTGAAAGAGGCACCTGTGCTATTTTTTTTACGGCAGCTTCTCCAAGAAGTTCACGACAAATGTCTTTCGTGGCAGGGAGGATCAAATCTTCACCAATGGTGAATGGCTTTTTAGCCTTAGCAATTCGGTTAGCCACCAAGTATGATGCTTTTAATGCACTTACGTTTGTTGATGTGGTGGCTCTCAGTAATTTCTCCTGCCCTTCTTGCTCGTGTTTTTTTCTTTCAAAATACTCCAAAGGCTTGTCTTTTAATGCTGGGTGTTTGGTCTCTAAGTGGCGAAGCAGTTTTGAAGGCTTCATTGCCTCATTAGAGAGCTGTTTGCCACATATAACACAGAGCGGGCTTGGTGCCTGGCAATCACCTGCAGCGATAAATCCATATTTCAGGTAGGAATCCTGGTATTGTCTGTTAAATACAGCTTTCTTCTTTTTGGAAGTCGTAGGCTCATCTTCTTTTGTCTCCTCACTGGGCCTTTTCCCCTTCACAAAAAAACTTTCAAGAGACGTTTGTTTTTTACTCATTTTGCTAGCATAATGGTGCGTTGCGTTTTGAGCGGTACCGTACCACGTAAACCGGAAGCTTCTAGGCATGCGTCAAGAGTGAGCGGTAGGCGGATGTAANCCAGCTGCTCACAATGTTGTTTCTCTCTCTGCACACTTCCTGTTTTGAACCCTCCTCACACACTCTCATCATCAGATTAGTCTGCAGGTGTCAAATCCGTCTTCATCCTGATGTCTTCCTGTTTTTAAATTGTACTTTCTGTTACTGTTTCTGTTACTGATGGTTCTTTAGGAGATTGACTTCAGCGAAGACCAGAAGTAACGCTGGCTCGATTAACAAACTGTGTAGTTGTAAAACAAGAAAAGAGGAGCGATGTTTTCATGCTAGCCTCCTGTCATCACCAGGGGAATGTGTGCTCCAGCGAACCGTTATGGTGAGGAAGAAGCTGACAGCCAGAGAAGGCCGAGGCTGGATCTCCGGTACCCTCTTCTGTACCCACTTCAGAGTGGCCTTCGTACCCCAGGACAGTCCCAAACCAGATGTGAGTCTTTAGCTGAGCTGACCTTTAACCTCTTACGTGTGTTATATTACTCAGGTGTCTAAAGGAGACAATTAAAGTTCAGTCATGCTGAAATCACACCGACTTCAATTTCGATCATTTCAAAACTCAGGACAAAATAAAAATGAATAATTAAATAATCCATCTCGTCCTTTATTTGGAATTCTACAGCTTCAGATGAGCAACTTCACACCACTAATTAAACTGGTGTCATTTAAAACACAGAACCATCCATCCTATCCATTCCCATCCGTTCCAATCTATTCCCATCCATCCTTTCCTTATGCTTATCCTGTAATATGTACGATAGGGGAACCCAGAGCTTTCCTCCTGGGAGAATCCATAGTCCCACTCCAGATATGATATATTACCCCCCCAGAAGGTTCTGGATTTCTGGCAACCAGGAGGCGTCTTAATCAGATGCCCGGACCTCCTCAGCTGACTCCGTACAGCAGGGGTCTCCAACTCCAGTCCTCGAGAGCTGCCACCCTGCTAGTTTTCTGTGTTTCCTGCTCTGCCACACCTGAATGGAGTAATTTAATCCTCACCTTACCTCTGCACAGGCCTGTTAATTACTCATTCATTTCAATCAGGTGTGTAGGAGCAAAGAAACAGCTAACATGTGCAGGATGGTAGCTCTTGAGGACCCTGCCATATAGTAAGGAGGAGCAACGGCTCTACTCCGAGCTCCACCTACATGATGGAGTGTCTCAGCTGACTGAATCCAGGATCTGGTTCTTTTAGTCACAATCATAACATTTCATGACTCAAGGAGGAGGATTAGAAAATCAGGAGCTCTAGTGTTCGGCTCGGCTCCTTCGCCAGAGCCGTTGGTTCTGCAGACCAAACCCAGATCCATCGGTCCTTTCTCCTTCCATCTTTCCATCCGTCAGGACTCCAGGATGTTTGAACTCCCAACACCTTGTACTCCTTGCTCACCATGCCAAGGTCAACACGCAGGATGTTCCAAAACAACAAGATAGCGCAACTCAGCTCTGCTCTGAACACTTGGAAGAGCTACATCAACACAAAACTGACAGAGCGAAGGAATCCCTCCCCCCGCCCCAACTCACATCAAGCTTCATTGACCCACCTGATCCATCTCGCCGATTCCCACCCCTCTACCCTGTGCAATTCACCCCCTGCCCCGCCCGCCAACACAGTATCTCGCTGTCACATTCACAGCTCTCAGTATCCTCTGTCTGATATGAACCTGGTCCAGATTTGAGGGAAGATGTTCCTTATCAATGTTTCCAGGACAAATGTGGACCTAATGAAATGTTAGTTTTCCCTATTCCTGTTATAATTTCTACAAGGCAAAATATGTCTGTTCATTCATACAGACCAAGGAATGTTATAGCGGTTCCTTATCAGTCCCATTCAGCGCAGTGTCCTCCCACCATTTCCTTAAAGGTGCCTTTATTAAATGTCAGATCTCTCAACAAGTCATTTTTAGTAAATGATCTTATCTCTGCTCATCTGTATGCTTTTATCTGAAACATGTCTGAGACATGCCATTAAACAGAACTTGGTCCGTTCTCTGACATTTCTGAACTTATTTGTTCAAACAAATAAATAAACTAAGCCCTGGAACTGTGGGATAAATATTTGACTCTAAAGCTACTCCAAAGACATTAAAAGCTAATATATAAACCCATCATGGATTTTTAAATGGAAGGCATTTTTTGTTTGATCATGTTTATTGTAATAGAACAAATTTGCTATTTTTCTTACCTAAATTAAAACACGTGTTCAAACAGTACCCTGTCTGAAATATTTTATCATAGTTTCTGTGAAGGGGTATGCTTTTAAATTGATCTATTTTATCGGTAAATAACTTCCAAAATGTATGGATTGTAGAAATGGAAAAAATCGTGATTTTGCAAAAAATAAATCGTGATATGATTTTTTTTCCATATCGCCCACCCCTACCTTCATGTATTCATTAGCCTATGATTGAATGTTTCTTATGCTGCTCCTTCTGCACTGTTTACTGCTAAACGTTTTTGACTATGCCTTCTATCTAATTGTCTGAATTATTTCTTTGTGTATTGTTATTAATGCTTTTGATGCTCCTGCTCTGTAAAGCACATTGAATTGCCTCCATGTTTGAAATGTGCTATACAAATAAAGCTGCCTTGCCTTGTTCTTATCCTGAGGGAGCTTCCTTACTATCCCACTGGAAGTAAAAGCTGCTGCTGAGCCGTAGAGAGTCATGTGATGTTGGACATGTGAGATTATAAATCCTCTAACTGTAAAGGTGTTTTTATCCTTTAGTCCCTGTGATGCACTACAGAGTAAAGGTTAATGTGTGTTCTTTGTTTTTACAACTACTGGATTCAGCCTTATGTTGATGTTTGAAAGTATTTTTTCTGTCATTCATAATTGCATTAATATTAATAATTTAATAATAACGTTTTAGAAAATAAATCATGTTTTCCGCTGCAGGACAACGCAGATCCAGTTCTACTCGGAGATCATGACGTCGCTTTGGCATCGATAGAGAAGGTCGTCGCTGGTGAGTAAACCCTCCGGTCCCANAATTTATACTTCTCCATCAACTGTGGCGTCACGAACGCTTTCTGTCACCTGGGGAGAGTTGCAAAGCAATTCCCCACCAGGACAGCAGAGGGCGTAGCGCTTTTCTAGGCTTTCCTGCTACCATTACAGTCATGTATCTGGTCCACAATAGGTTATTTACTACTGTGTTTACATTGTTTTAATGTATTTCAGAGACTTTTTAACACGGACGAACTTGTCCCTCATTCTCCACCTCTTCATGCGGTCGGCACCTCTAAACCACGTTTCCCGTCATTTTCGTCCACGAATAAAACGCTTGCTCTGTATCTTTGTACTCGTTCAGTCACGGATGAATAAACTTTCATATTTTCAGACTTTTTCCGCAGGTATTCTGCTGAACAATCTGCTCCATGTCTGCCGCTAGATATCTTCAGCTCTCTTTATATTTTGAGGGGGCAATGGTGGTGCTGTTGATGTATTTAAAGGAAGCGGCGTCCTGACCAATCACAAGTTGGCGCTCTCCGTCGATCTCGACGGACAGTTACAAAATGTCTCCTCTGCGAGCCTGTCGGTGAGCCCTTGCACCAACGCAAAATGGCGCTACGTGTTTCCGTACTGACGCAGACGGAGAAGTATAAGTTAGGCTGTAGAGGAAGTGTGGGTGTTTGCCGTCTTGCTGTTAGCTTGTTGTTATAGTTCTGAACGACTCATTAAAGGAAGTAAAACGCCATGTTTGATTCATTATTCACTTCACACACATTTCACTGTGATATCCAGTTGTCCTCTTATTGTAGTTTTCTAAATATTTTAGATGACAGCATCGTTGGCATGAAATTTCAAATCTGGCTGAGCACCAGAGGGTTGTTAGGATGCCATTAGGGAGCTTATTTAACTTTTTATACCTTCATTATTATTGTTATGAAATCTATTGATGTTGGTTTTACGTTTATTTACAGTCATTTATTAGGTGTTTAAGACCGCTGGAAGAGGAAGAAAGAGAATGTTGTGTTTTCTGATGCCTCGGAGGAGAAACGTTTATCTTTAAAGTAACATCAAATATTTATGAGGTTTTTAGACTCGGCCCTCTAGTGTAACGCTACGGGTCTAACATTTCTATCAACACTTTCTGCGTTTCACTGTTTAGTGACTTAATAAAAATGTACAATGATTCATTTGTCATCAGATATTTGCTGCAAAGCCAAAAATAACAACAGGAGGCTTCTGGACTGTAGAGAACAAAATCATAAAAGTTAAATTACCAAAAAGCTCACCAACTCTACAAATAGCATGTTCTATTAGGCAGAGACCCATGTGACCTGTTCCTGCATTAGAGTTTAGCCCACATCAGAGATTTCACATTAAATCATGTTTACTAGTCTCACCTGTTTTAGACCAAACGAACCGAAGCCACACGTAGGCCCTGATGCTCATAAACTGGCCGTGGAACCCCCGCTGCAGGTCTTGCTGCTAGCACTAAGGGTCAGAGACTCTTCTTTAAACATGTTGTCTCCTCTCTGAACTGACTCTTGTGAGCTCTGGCCCTGACAGACGCCTTTAATGTCGTTGGTTTTAAACTGCAGGTTGTTCGTCCCTAACCGTGCATCCTTTGACTCTGGGCTGTGTGTGACTCAGGCCTTCTGTCCGCCCAATGCATCGATTGCCCTCTGCATCCTCTGTGTCGACATCCCATTGATGCTGACTCTCATTTTCTTCCAGCCTTGATAATGTCTCTACATTGATTTCCGCGGCCGACTGATGCAAGCCCCGGTCCCTTTTGAACTGCTGCTGAAATTCGAGGAGCGGAACGATCTAATTGATTTCAGAGCAGCCGATCGACAGGATTACTGGTGTCCTTCTCGCATGACACCGCCTAAATCTAGTTTACTTATCATCTAAATTCAGAATAACATGTAAGATTTAGTTTAAGTGTGCCGACATGAGTCCAGATGAAAATGTGACGTGTTCTTTGCTGTTTGCACCACATTTCAGTGAAAACTTTTGTCTGACGCCTGCTGGGGTTTTATCCAGACTTTTTATAATCTGGTTAAGTTTGACAGGTGACACCTGATAGCAGGAAAAAGCACTGGTTGATTCAGACTCTAAATTAATCATGAGCATTGATCCCCGGCAGCTTTGTTGGCTTTTATTTTCTTGTTTTTTATGAACTTCAGAAGGTTCCATAGAAATGAGGAAAGTCAGGAAATGACTCATTCTCCATCAGCCGTACTTCTTTTTGTATTGAATCCACTTTAATTGCTGTAAAGAAGAATGATTTAGATTTTAATTTCCTTTTCGATTATTAAACAAATAATTCAGTGGATGTCTGCTTCCTGTGGGTCCAGGTCAGGTCTTACCTTACCTGCTCACGTCTACCTTTCACCCTTCTCTGTCCGATTCACCGTAGCACCTGCGTTTGGTTTTATCCTCATCCCCCACACGTCCTCTTCGCTGTTGGGGGCGTGAGCAGCCTTGGCGAACAGTAATAAAGGATCCAGATGTTCGTGTCAGCAGCTGTCTAGTGAAGATTCTGTTAATGATGCACCCACAATAAAAATCTACAACGATGATTTAGTTTTGGTTGACGTCATCGCTTATGCCGATGAATCATTGCGCTCTGTGTCACAGTCCTAATTACATCATTTGATTTGCTTAAATTTTGTGTAAATTGACACATTTAAGCTTTATTTTTAATATTTTCCCACTGACTGACTGCAAAAAGCCGTAACGTTCAGAAGCAGTCTGGGCACAAAGTGCTCGATTTAAGGTTTTTACGTCCACTCTTTAGCTCCCGCCAGTCTTACCTTTGTCCATTTTCTGTCTTTTTCAGGTGTGGCTGGTGAAGTAGTTCCCGCCAGAGGACGGCTCTACCTCCTCTCCCGCTGTCTAGTCCTGGGGACCAGAGTCTGTTTTTCTTTATATATAAAAAAATAAAAATAATAATTAATGCCCGGATGCAAGAAGCTAACTTGTGAATTCATGATCACATGACCGTGGACATGGACGCAGTCCTGTCCGACTTTGTCCGTTCAACTGGAGCTGAACCAGGATTGGCCAGAGATCTGCTGGAAGGTGAGTTGGAGAGCAACAAAACACCCACAGCCATGCAGACGTGGAGCAGCGACGCATCTTTCACCTGCAGAAAGTTATAGATAATCAAATGTAATCGGTCAGATTTGGTTTTGAACCCCTCCGTCTCTCTCACACCTGATGGAGTCCAGGCTGCGGTCTCCGCCCCAGCTTCTTGTTACTGTTACTTTAACTAAAGTACTACTAAAGGGAGGTATAGTTAAGAGTTAACAGGGATTCTGTTGCCTAGCAGCAGTTGCAGATACAACGTTCAGAAAATGCAGTGCTGCAGTGGTAAACTGATATTTACCAAGTGATGGAATTTGCCACTGGCCTTTGCATAAGATAAGACACCCTGTGGTTCTATGACTTGTGGTAAATATTTAAACTCATCATTTGCTTGACATAAAAAGCAGATCCTGGCCGTCGTGTTGGGCTGGTTGACTCAGACAGATGTGCTTTTCCCCTTTTCCTCTTCTCTCCACAGGCAAGAACTGGGATTTTACTGCTGCGCTTAGTGACTTTGAGCAGCTGCGACAGGTGCACGCTGGCAACCTGACATATTCATTCCCAGAAGAGCGAACATATCAGGCTCCTGAAAAAGAGATGGCCAGGGTGGGGCGGCCTGTGCTCCACCGCCAGGATGAGGTGGTGCAAGGTGAGGCCAGCACGGGGGAGGGGGGGTGTTAATTTTTACTTTCAAAGTGTCGTTTATTCCAGTACACCTGTCGGCAGAAACCAAAGAGGAGTGTTGTCGAGTTAGGGTTACGTCAGGCAGACCCATGCCTTATATGAATGTGGCACCATTGCTTTATGGATGTGAAAGGGGCGTTATTTCTTTAGTAGCCGCAGTATCTCAGTTTTTTCTCTTAAAATCTGTGTTGATGCCGGACATTACGAACATTATATTTATGAAACAAAATATGATTAAGCTAGTTCATTTTCATTTTATTTCTCATTGTTTTGAAGTGTTTAAATATTGTAGTTTTAAAATTAGAGCAAAAATGAGTTGGAATTGCTCTTTAGCCATTTTTCCAACTTGTAAAATGGCTAAAGGGTAATTCCAACTAATGTGTCAACTTCCTGACCCTCTTTAAATTGCTCTAATTTTAAAACTACAACACTTAAACACTTCATACCTGGACTAGATTATTCTACATTCCAGTATTTATTTTATTTTTTATTTATTAACTTATATTTTAGGAGGATAAAACCACCCACTCCGAGTGGGTCCGCCAACAATAATGTAAATAAAGTACAAGAAAGCAGAGACAATAACGAATCGACAAGTCTGAAACAAAAATCACAAACAAGACAACAAAATCTACCAAAAAAATAAATAAATAAGAATAAATAAATAAATAAAATCCTGCTGTGGTACAAACAAAAGAGATGGATGTAAATATAATACGTTGGCTATACAGTCGTAATCTCAGGCAGTGGATTCAAAGCAATTACAAGTCTGCAGGCAAGAACATTAGAAGCAATTTTGATAAATTTACACTCAATACCGTCTGGACCAGAGACATTGCTTGAAGAAAGAGCTTTTATGATCTTGACCACATCATCTGGGAAAATTTTGGAAAAGGAAAATGAACTTGCACATTGTTGGGGCAAGGTATAAGAACCCAAAGGAACTGAGGAGTCAAGCTGAGGAGATTTAGCAAAATACTGGCTAAAGCCTTCAGCAATTGTAGCTGGGTAGTTAGTGAGCTTATCATTGACCCTCAAATTAGTTGTTTTGGTAGCCGTCTTCCCTCGTAAATCATTTTTCTTCCAGAATTGCTTTGGGTTGTTAAAATCATTGTGCAAGCTGTTCCTAAAAAAATTTGTTTTGGCATTCCTTGTCTGAGTAGTGCAAAAAAAAGTATGTGAGTTGTAAACCCTTCACTTGTTTTGTGAAAGTTAATTAAAAGCACCCTAAGTTTTGGCGTGCTTTAACACAAAACAAAATGTATTCATTTAGTTTTCATCCTCATAAGAGTTTGTCTGAAATGTGTTTCCAGCGTTTGCTTTAAAAGTACTTCCTGTTTCCCAGCAGCCACAGAGAAGCGGCTGTCCCGGGGCATCTCTCACGCCAGTTCAACCATCGTCTCTCTGGCCCGCTCTCACGTCTCCAGCACAGGCGGAAGCAGCAACGAGCCGCTCCTGGACACGCCCTTGTGCACTTTCCAACTACCGGACCTCACTGTGTACCGGGAGGACTTCCGGAGCTTCATTGAGAGGGACCTGATAGAGCAGTCCATGATGGTGGCCTTGGAGAATGCTGGTGAGAAAATAACTCTCACATACTGTTAATCTGATATTTTGGTTATTTTAAGTGATTTTTTAGCAATAGTTGTTTTAAGTAAGTAGCAGAAATCAAGCCTGTTTTTAGAGACTCCGCCCACTTTGGGTGATGTGATCTGTGGGTATGGCTCTTATTGTAGGTAAATAACTGACTTCAAAATGACTGAAATATCCTCATAACTAATTACATATTAGCAAAGTGAGCACATATCAACCTCTCCTACCCAGTTAGAGTCCAACTGGCAATGGAAACACTCTCCTGAATATGACGGACCATACCACGTTCCACTCAGGCACTAATGAGGCATTAACGTCCTGGATCATTTAGATAATGGAGTATTTTTATAACCGAGGTGTCTGCAAACCCGCAGCTTCTTTAGACTAAAGCCACTAGCGTGTTTGTTGTAGTGTTTGGGATCCTGAGGGGATCCAGGCTGTTCCACCTGTACGCATCCATGATGGTCTGATCCTGTCCAGCTGTAAGTACGAGGCACTCGGGGCAGGTTGAAGATGCTGTTAGATCTAATTGTTGATGCGTCTGAAAGTGCTCCAGAGGGGGGGTTACTTTATTAAAAGGGTGGATGTAAATATACCCTGGGTTACATTTCAGTGACTCTACAGAAACTTTCCCTCCAGCTCGTTTTCAGTTACCTGCAACAAAAGAGCCGAGAATCTGCTGCTCGTCTTTTCTGTTGACGTCTGACAGGAAGTGACCTAACAGCTGAGATCACAGCGCTTCGGGGTTTTTGCCAGAAGACAAGCTTCTTACGCCTGTTTGTGTTTAGATCTGAGTCGTGTGTTTCAGCTCCTTAGAGCTGGTGTGTGAGGGCACCTAGAGCGCCACCAGGCCTTTTCAGTTTTCTTCATTTTTAATGAAAACAGCTTTTATGCATTTGTGTTAGACTCAAACTATTTATGTGACTCAGAAAATCTGAATTACTTGGTCCAACTATCTGAATAAAGCCCAGTATTTGGTAGAAATGTCCCTATAAAGTTAACCCAGGTGTACCTGGACCTGTTCTCTTAACCAGATCTCATTTACCACCTGAAGCACCACTTTCAGAGGTTTTTCAAACATTTATTTATTTATTTAAACTTTATAAAGGTTTAATTTAGTCTTAGTCTTTCGACTAAAATTCTTTTTAATTTTAGTCACAATTTAGTCGTCCGATTTTTTTTAATTTTATTCTTATTTTAGTCGACTAACTATTTGTATATTTCTTCTGATGCAATAATGTTCAACTTCTGTAAAAGATAAATGTTAACTTCACCTTCTTGAAACTAAATTCATATTTCTCACTTTGGATCAAAAATATCGATCAGTATTCGTCATAATTTAGTCTTTATAGAAATATAAACAAAGTTTTTGTTTGCAAAAATGTATTTGTGACAAAAAAACTGAAAATATTTCGTCAACTAAATTAACACGGATTCCTTTATCCATTCATGTGACAAACTGATCACGTTTCTTTAGTTTATTAGTATTTGTAATCCTTTTAAAATAAACACTCAGACTTTTAATTAAAACATGAAAATCTGCAGTTTAGAACTTTATAATCATCCAGTTTTCCAGAAAAGGCTCTAACGCAACACCTGGCCCTTATTTGTTAAACAGACTCTGAGGTTGAGGATTTGTTCTTCTGCCTGCAGGGCGACTGAACTGGTGGACCAAAGTTGTCCCAAACTGTCAGAGTCTGCTGCCTCTGGCTACAAGCGGAGATGGAAACTGTCTGTTACACGCAGCCTCGCTCGGTGAGTATGGCGCTGACGCCGTGCACGCTCACACCCCATTAGCTTTCATTGACAGAGCTGCGTTGTTAGTTTAAACGCTAATTGCAGTGTTACGGTGCATGTTACCTTCCTCATTATGGCCCTCATAGGAGTTTTAGGAAATTAATAAGGCTCAAACTGATGTGCATGCATGATTTTAGACCTTGCACTGTTTACTGGCTTAACCCTGCAGGTATGCTTTTATCAGTTTAAAGGTTCATTTTAATATTTTAATACACACGAACAAATGTTAAATAGTTTAAATGTGCTAAAATAAACAACGCCTGCACAGCTTCAGATTGTAAACATGTGTTAGGCGTGCTGAATCAGCTGTTTGTGTTTTGACTCTATTCAGGAATGTGGGGCTTCCATGATCGTGACCTGATGCTACGGAAGTCTCTGTACGCGCTGATGGATCACGGGTTGGAGAGAGAAGCTCTGAAGCGCAGGTGGAGGTGGCAGCAGACCCAGCAGAACAAAGAGGTCGGTCACATCTCCACCAGCTGATCGGGTTATTTTGTTTCTGATCAAGTTTAGATCTTTACTTCCTTTTTGCACCAAACAAAACACATCAATCAGTCTACAGCAGGAAAATATTTAAACCTCTCATTCACTCGTTTTTTCAGTACATGTGCCGTGGTCTTTATTATAAATGTGAGTAGTTTTCTGTGGGAAATGAGCTGTGGCTCTCCTGTTTCAGGAAGTAGAAGTTAGCTGAAGGGGTGGGGGTGGAACATGGCGGGATTCAGATTCTTACTCAATAATATTCGTGATATGTGAAGATCTTGCCTCTGATTGGCTAACAGCAGCACAACTCTTCTGCTGCCTTCGTTTGCTCTTTTTTCTTGGGTAAAAATGCAACGTTGATGTTTTATCTCTACAAATAACACAAGCCTGAAGGATTTCTGCTGTGTTGTGGAGTTGCTAATGCTAATGGTTAGCTTGTACTAACCAGGATAAATACAGCCATCCCCATTCGCGAGCCAAAGTGGGCGGGGTCAGGAATGCTAAGAATAGATGGGCTTTTTCTGAAATTATCTGCAGTACGGGACCTGTCATTGAGTATCCATTGAATTATCGCTTTGGAGTTACAAAATCAACCGTAAAATTTGTACTCGGATGGATACGGTCCCTGAATTTGAACATAGCCATTTAGATTCAGATTCAGAAAAGTTGAATTGTTCCTGAGGGGCATTTTAAGGCACAAGTGAGGAGCACAACAACAACAGAATACAAGTTATAAAAGTTTCCATACCATCAATGTTATGTTATGTTGTCTTTTCATGATCATTTTGATTATTGTTGTCGGGCGGCCATCTTTAATTACGCGGACGACTCCAGAAATTGATCAGTTGTACATCAAATAATTACTTTTCTGCAAGTAATTTGCTACTGGTACAGTATTAAAATGCAGCTGACCTACTAAAACACATTGGTAATGTTTAACGCTACGGTTTATGAGTGGTGTTATCTCCACCCCCACCCCTCCAGCCATAGATGTTGTTTCTCTGACCTGTCCTCACAGAGCGGTCTGTTCTCTGCACTCGACCACACAAACAAAACGAAGCCTTTTTACTGCTCAGGATTGGTTTTGTCCTCCATGAAAGCGAGCTTTGTAGCACTGCGAGTGTTTTTCTTAATGTGGCGGCAGACGGCGTGCAGACGCCCACAGAGGAGATGCCACACGAATAGCTGTTTAATATTCACTCGTTCTTTAACAGCTACCTCTGAAACAGTCCTTCATCAAATTACTAAAACTGCTCACTAGGTGAAGGAGTGTGGTTTGCTATGGAAAGCCTTGTTATATGAATATCTGACTACATTCTGGAAAAAATAATACACAGGCTGTGTGTTAATGGATCCTTTTTCCGTGCGCGGTGCTGCTGTATGAGTTTGCAGAGGCTCTAGGCCCAGTTGCCAGCATGTAGCCTTGTGGTCAGACGCTACAACGTCAGTGCATGCTTTTGTGACATTTGACACTGCCCCTCTAAATGGCAAACTGGTGCACGTGTGTCCTTCTCTCCTCAGTCTGGTCTGGTGTACACGGAGGAGGAGTGGCAGAAAGAGTGGAACGAACTGTTAAAACTGGCCTCCAGCGAGCCAAGAATCCACTACAGCACCAATGGCACCAACGGGTAAGGTCTGGCTTGGGACAATGCGGTGACTGTTAACCCACAACACTTAGTCACAGCCTTGTTTGTTTTTCCATGACCAACCAACTGATCAGATATGAGAGGCCTGTCTTCATGCAGTCATTCTGTTCATTACTGTGACAAACAGAAGTCTTCACTGACTCTAAATGTAAAACCGATTCAATTACAGGTTATGTTACACGTCCATCATTTAAATAAGGGCTGAACGATTGCAGGAAATGATTTAATGTATGAAATTATAATTTCAATTTGATTCATGACTTTCTTCAAATCAAACTTCAGCACAATATTCATAATGTACAACATTAAAGCGGGCCTAGATTTTAAAAACACATTAACCTTGTTGTTTTTGAATATAGGCGGCTTGGGGTGTCAAATGTACCAACAAGCCTGCACCGTCTCTCACCTGCTTTCCTATGCAAATTAGCAATGTTGCAATGGCCGCTGATAAACGTTGTTTCTGAGAAAAGCTGCAGCAACACATCATGGGAGTTGTAAACCGCTTAGACACACACCCTAAAATTTGCACACCCCAACTCACTTCAATGTAAACACTGGTCATGGTAACGCAAACCACAGAACAACACTTGGCCGAGCTACTGCTAATGCTAGCCCTGAGCTATTGCTAACGTCCCTGTTGGACGAGAGGAAACAACAGGAATGTTGGAGCACACGAATAACATTCCAGGATGTACTGGGAATATGCAGTGTTTGAATGAATGCCAGATAGATCTATAGTTTGCCTATTGAGTTATCCGGACACTGAACATGACAGAGTTTCTAGCTTCAGGCAGCTTCATAGAGCCATTGGGGTAAACCGGCCATTTAGCATGCAGCTCATTTAATATTCATGTCCTGGCTGAGTGGGCACAGTAAACTAGTCTTTCCATTTTAGGGCTTTATTTGGGGTTGTGTGGCTGTTTATCAGGGCTCCTCGGCCATTTTGAGCCCCAACAAAGTTTCATATGATGTATGGAGGCTCAAAGAACAGTTTTCATTTGTAATAAGAAGTTGTTCCAGAACCGCTTTAATAGTTAGTATTCAAATAATCCAAGGATGAAAACTAATGTTTTTTCAACGTGATTATACCACGGCCTCAATGCTTTTCTGGGCTGACTGAACATATTTTCTCACAAAAACACGCTTTCAAGTCAACGTAGTTACTATGGTAAATTCCTTACTGCTGTTTTAGAAAGCCAAAAGAACCTGCTTCTTTGTCCCTCCGTCTCACACATGAGCAGTGTAGAGTGACAGATGGTAGCGACAGAGATGGGAAACAGGGCAGAGAGCAGCAAATTATGTCTAAAAGGTGATCACCCAAAGAAAAAAATCTGGGAAAAAGACCTAATCCACCTGGTCCTTACAGCTTTTAGCCGATGCACCCCTGCGTCAGCTCAAACATGCCCAACCCTGCCATCGCTTGCTGCTGCCACTGCAACACTTTTAAGATCTGAGGAAAACCCTGGATGTGTAAATAAGTTGACATAACAGATCCTGGGTCAGACAAGAGTGCTGCAAAAAATTGCAGCTTTGACAATCACAATGTCTGAAATTGCAATTTTGAAAATGATTGCAAAGATTGTTCAGCATGTTAAGATAAATATAGGTTTTGTTTTTGGAATAAATTGACCGCACATCATCTGTTTCAGTTACAGCATAAACACCCGTCTGTCTGTTTTTAGGGCTGAATCTTCCGAGGAACCAGTTTACGAGAGCTTAGAGGAGTTTCACGTCTTCGTCCTGGCTCATGTCCTCAGAAGGCCCATTGTTGTGGTGGCTGACACCATGCTGAGGGACTCTGGAGGAGAAGGTGAGTTTGGCATTTGTATAAGAAGTTGCAGACTGCGATGCTTCAAGTTCACAAACACAATAATTAAGCTACTGGTGACTTGCTTGGGTTGTTTAAATGAAACAAGTAGGTCTTTAGCAGAATTGGTGCCAATTTGTGCTTCAAATAAATAAACAAGCATGCAGTTTTACCAACCAATAATGGTAATATAAAAAAGACATTATGCAAACCTCACCTTTTGCATTTTATTGTGCTGCGACTATACTGACTGTATAAACACTCCAAACAGGAAAAAAAACGTCCATCGGTTTTCTGTCAGCGTTTGGTTTCAGGAATTATGTTCATACGAGCCGTTTCAAAAATGTCCCCAATTGTGATGTCACAATAAGGAAAATTAAGGCAACTCTAAAGAGTTTTCAAACTGGTTTCAGTGGTTCTTGAGCTATAAATCTGAGCAAACTTCACATTGGACAGCAATCTGTAGCCCACTTCTGATCAGAAACTGAGATGATCAGTTTGGGTCAGGTTGAACCACTAGTGGGAGGTCTCTATCTGCTTAAAAAATAAATATGAGGCATTACCCCTTTTTATGATCAATTATTTATATTTCATTAGTCGATGTTTTTAACTTGAACGAATCAATGTCCTTTGTTGGTAACGGACTGGTGCTGAGGGGACTTTTTCTAATATTTATTGCCCTCTGTGCTCTGCTGTAGCTTTTGCTCCCATTCCATTTGGAGGCATCTACCTACCGCTGGAGGTGCCAGCTGCCAAGTGCCACCGCTCCCCCTTGGTCCTGGCATACGATCAGGCTCACTTCTCTGCCCTGGTCTCCATGGAGCAGAAGGACAGCTCCAAAGAACAAGGTGAGACTTTTATCATCCAGTGTTCATAAATATGGCTCTACGTTATTCTAGAAGGGAATCATCTGAGCTTTATTCCGCTGTCTTTGCTGCAGCCGACATCAGGATATTACCACAAGTTATGAAAAAAAATTCCCAAAAAACAATCCAGTACTTTTTTGTCTCCTAGTGGTGATTCCTCTTACTGACTCGGAGCACAAAATGCTGCCTCTGCACTTTGCTGTGGATCCTGGGAAGGACTGGGAGTGGGGAAAGGATGACACGGACAACGTGATGCTGGCCAGGTAATGTTAAAAAAAATTACAACAAGCTGACGACCCGTTGTAATCTAGACGTTCTTCGAAAGTGCTCTTAAACTTTTTATAGAGCGGTCAAAAACAATATAAATAAACGTGTAAATCACACGTGCTCACTGGCGTGAGCGTCTGGAGGCAGCTGTCGGGATCAGGATTGACCCCTGATTCCAGATCAGTGGTACACACAGTAAGATCGGCCCTAAACACCTTCTATGAATGAAGCAGGAATACCGGCGTTGTGGAAAAGTTTCATCTAACTCAGCAGCTGATATCAGATGTCTTTTTTAAATGAGATCGTTGGAAAAGAAGTGGCTCCTAACCTAGTTTATAAAGGTCACGGAGTTAAATGTCTCCTGGAATAAAACACACCAGGAATACTCGGAGTGAATCACAACTTTTCTTTTTGTTTAAAGGTGTGGTTCACTGAAAAAAACATTTTAGTGATTATTTCTGATTATAATCGGTCACTCTGAGTTTTTCATGCAGGCTGAACATGAAAATAGTCTCCTACACCTATCTCCTGCATTAGCTTCTGATAGAAAATAGACGGTGAAACTCTAAGATTAGAAAATCCTGACAGATCTACGTCACACCGTGAAATAACATTCATGGACTCACCCATCTTCACTCGTGACGGGGAAGGCTGTTGTTGGTTTAGCATCCAGGAAACAGCAGAGAACAACTTGGCTAGCAGAAGCTAACCTTTAGCATTAGCAACTCCACCACACAGCACAACTCCTCCAGGCTTGTGTTATTTGTGCTAATATAGGAGACCCGGCCGGTAATGGAGTACAGGCCAATATTAGAGGATTTACGGTATTTACCAATTTGTACTTGTGCGTGAAAACGTTCCTAAATATAAGTACAGCTCTGACCGTGCGTAGGAACAGCATCTAGTGGCAGAACGAGGGAACCGCAATTCTGACGGTCTCAGTGATCCACGCGTGTTCCTCATCCACTAATTATTTTACCCAATAAATAATTATTTTGGTGGATTATTATTATTGGAGCTAAAACACCCGTGACCCACGGGAATCTGACTGTAGAATGGCTGATTTCGTGTTATTTTGTAATCACAATGTTTACTCTTCCCATTTTTATGATGTTTTAAATCATTTTGAATTTATTTATCTATTATGTTTTAATTTAATTTAATCATTTTGACCTTGGGAAGCGCCCCGTGGTTTTTCTTGAGATTCGCTACATAAAAGATCGCTTCTTCTTATTCTTATTATTATTGGAGGATTTAGCAGAGCAGAGTCCAGGGAACGGCTCTTCCGTGAGCGCAGCGCACTGATCCGATTCCAGTCCAGATTCTATTTTACAAATAAAACAACCTCCAGAACCTCCTCTGCTCCCTGATCATTCACGCGTTGTCAAGTGTCCAGTGCTTCGATCTCGCTGTCAATAAAGTTTTTCTTTTTTGTCCGGGAAGAACCCAGGGAATCCCCTCCCGATCTGAGGACGTAGTGTGACCAAATATGGTTAATTGAGGGCGTTTCTGTATGTAAATGACGTTAAATGGGCACGAGCTCCTGCAAGCGCACAGGTGGGATTTATCATCAGACGATTGCGGAGGAACGTGCGTACGAGAGGCCACCGCATGTTTCATAAATCAGGACGTTGACTGTTCGTACACACATTCTAAATTTCATCCGTAGGAGGGAATATAGGAACGTTTCTACGAACGTTTGATAAATGAGGCCCCAGGGGTTGCTCTGATTCAACCCTGTTAGTCGTTATATAACGAGCTACGTAAACGGCACAAACCATTTCATCACTAGAAACGCTTCACAGAACCCATCTCTGATGGAGATTTTAACTTACGGTAACTGTTATTTTGTATGCTTTTTCACCCAGCGTGGCGCTTTCTTTGGAGGCCAAACTCCAGATGCTGCACACCTACCTGACGGTCACCTGGCTACCTCTTCCATGTGAGGTAAGTCCAACCATCCAGAACAGTTCAGGAACAGAACAAAAAGTCGAAGCTGTACAATAATCTCTACTCCTGAGTTTAAGACAGTGGGTTCATTTCCCAGACTTTGTGAAAACAGGATTTGTTGTTGTGCTGCCGAACACACGTGGGAAAACAAACTGCAGCAGGCTGTTGGTGTCGGACAGCTCCGCCACACAAGCGCTGTGACAAAGGTCCTCTTGTGTCCCACGTTCCCACTCAGGAAGCTCAGAAGGACAAACTTCAGGGTTGTGCTGCGGGGACTAGTGGGGCTTCGGAGAATCTGGTGCTGAAATGTAATTTAATGAACTGATTCTACAGGATGTAGAAAACCACAGGATTTACTGCTGAAACGATCTACATCCTGCTAAGAGCTAACATTTCTAATGCAGGTCATCCAGCATTCTGAAGAAATCTATTTTATTATGTCTGCAAATGTTTTAATCTTTAGTTTTATCTTGTATGATAATTATGTTTTTATGAGCTGAAGCTTTAAATGTGAAATCTTGTTTTCCTGCAGCAAGCCCCTCTGGCCCAACCGGAGTCGCCCACAGCTTCAGCGGGAGAGGACGCCCGAACGCCTCCCGACTCAGGGGAATCCGACAAGGAGTCGGTCAGCAGCAGCTCCAACGGAAACGGAGACACGACCACCACCTCAGCGGTTAACGGGAGTGGATCCGTGGCCAAAAACAGCTCTTCGTCCTCCTCTAGTTCATCCAGCAGTGGATCTGCAGGGACGGGGGGAAAGGACAAGACAAAGAAGGACAAGGATAAAGATAAGAAGAGGGCAGACTCTGTGGCCAACAAGCTCGGCAGCTTTGGGAAGAGCCTGGGCAGCAAGCTGAAGAAAAACGTGGGTGGCTTGATGACAGGAAAGAACGCCGGTGCAGGAGGCGTCAAGCAGGAGGGCGGGGAGAAGAAGAAGGGCTCGTTCAGGGGGCGGAAAGGCAGCAAGGACAGCTCGCCCTCCACCCAAGCCTCCGAGGATTCTGGGAAGGGTTCCCCCTCCTCGGGAAGTGAACGCCTCATCGGAACAATGAGCAGCATGAGCAGCAGCGGTGGGAGCAGCACCGAGAGCGAAAACTACAAGTACAGCGCCGACGTGAAGGTGAGTCTGGGAATCCTGCGGGCCGCCATGCAGGGCGAGAGGAAGTTCATCTTCGCCAGCCTCCTCACCACCAGCAACCGGCAGCCCTTCCAGGAGGAGATGATCCACCGCTACCTCGCCGACGCTGAGGAGCGCTTTCGAGTGGAGCAGGAGCAGCAGCGTCGTGAGGCGGAGCGGAAAGTCATCGCCACCAGCCTCCAGCCTCCTAAGAAGGAGGTGGTTTGTGCTTCGGAGCTGAGCTACCGGCCCTACGAGGCCAAGGAGGAGCTTTGTGAGACCTTATCGCCTTCCTTCAACCCGACCCCTTTGAGTCCCTCTATGTACTCTGCTGTGGTGCCCATCCCCCGCCCCTCCTTCATAGGGCAGCCTCCTCCTGCTGCACCTCCTCTGACCCAACACCTCCACATGCACCCCCACTTAGACACTCGCCGCCAGCTCGCCGGAGGCTCTCCAGCCACCTCTTACCCCGGCCTGCCCTCGTACGCCACTCTTCCCCGGCACTGCCCCACCACACAGGTGCCACCCCACCCCCAATACCACAGCTCCCAAGGCCCCTCCTCCCTGAGCCCCTCTCGCCTCATACCTTCCTATCCTGAGTTTGACCCGCCAGATTATCCCGGCGCCGAGCTCGCCGGTGGGGGCTACACCAACGGCTTCCGGGACATGAGCTCCATCCTAGACTCTCGGAGCGGGCAGCCCCCGGTCCGACACTACTCGCTGGGCAGCGCGGGCGGTCTGTCCAGCCGCTGCCGGACACCCAGCTGCACCTACTATGGACACCCCGAGACGGGGAACTATTGTTCCTACTGCTACAGGGAAGAGCTGAAGAAGAGGGAGACGGAACCGGCCATCCACCGGTTCTGAGCGGACCGCGCAGGCGGCTTCACTTCGAAGAGTGGCCTTTCTGTGTTTCAGTAAACTAGCGGGGAGATGCAGCAGTGTCCCTCCCCATGATTTCAGCTGTGTCACTTCCTGTTGGAGGTGATGTCACTAAACGAGGGGGGAGGGGGGTGTCACATGTTAGACCATAGAATAAACTAACTGCACTTCTGTTACATTTTGCTGTGGCTCTTATGCAGGTCGTGTGTGTGTGTGTGTGTGTGTGTGTGTGTGTGTGTGTGTGTGTGTGTGTGTGTGTGTGTGTGTGTGTGTGTGTGTGTGCGTGTGTGTGTGTGTGTGTGTGTGTGGACTACAGGCTTTCCTTTGTCAGAGTCGAAGGCCTCGCTGCTGTCTCCCCCTAGTGGAGAGAATGTAAATGGCAGGACAAGTACAGAACACTCATGCACATATTTCCACACCGCGTCAGACACTACGAGCAGCGACGTAAGCACAAACCAAAAAGGCACAAGCGTCTCCACCACACCTGTTCTCGTGTTTGGGTTGGTACACAGACTTGACATTCATGTTACTGGATGCTTCTGCCACCCCCTGACCCCAGGAAGCATCACATCTGTCCTCTCAAACTACCGATTAATGCTAATAATGAAAAACTGCAGAACACACACGCTGTTAGATCTACCTGTCTGGAAAAATCAACAATTCTAAACTTTTGACTATTCCCTTTAGCTTATGACTGGATTCTGAATAGGTCAAAAGTCAGGAAGCATCACGGGTTAAGACATCCAGGCTAACGTTAGTCTTCCTGCCAAATTACAATTCAAAATTTAGCAAAATAATTCAGACTCTGGGAATCTGCAGGCTCAGTCCCAATCAGATCTGTAACAAAATCTTTCTAACAAACAAATTGTAATCATAAACTAGCATCATTGAAATATTTAGGTGAAATGCAACAAAGCTGCTGCTGCTGGATTAAAAATAAATGTCAAAAAAGAAAGCTAACTGAATGCATAAAGCAATAAAATAATCAGCATTCGTGATCATCAGAGCAGGTCTAGATCTGAGCAGTTACAGGTGTGTGTTTTAATTTGTTACAGGTGCGCTGATGAGACGAAGCTTCGTTCTCAGCTAGAGGTGCAACACTGAGCTGTTTTAGATGCTCTTAGCACCAACTGAAGCAGGCGTGTCCAGTCCTGGTCCTCCAGGGCCACATCCCTGCATGTTCAGGTTTCTCTGCTCCTACACACCTGGTTTTAGTCAGCAGGTGATGAACAGACTTCTACTGCACTTGATGAGCTGTTGATCAGGTGATTCTAAATCAGGTGTGTCGGAGCAGAGGAACAACTAGAACATGCTGGATGGAGGTGCTGCAGACAAAGGATGGAGACTTCTGAACTAAAAGAACAAAAGATAAACATTTAGACCAAACACTGGGAAAAATACTAAATGTACAAGTGAATTTCTGTCGTTCAGGCTCAAAAAAGGGAAAAAAGGTTGTTTGAGTCGTCTGAAACTTTTAATTTAGGATGTTTAAAAGGTTTATTTATTAAAATAAAGTCTAATGTCTTTTTTTTTTTGAATAGCAGCTGTTTCAGGTCTGGTTTTAGGTGACAGAGTTCATATCATCTCACAAACTGCCTGAATTCTTTTGCATGTTTTATTCCTGGTTCCGTTTCTCAGACTGAAGTCGGTCTTTATTTTGGAGTTTTGTTCCACCAGATCTACCCACATGTTGCACAGTTCAAGCACTTTCCCCCCGATGCTCATGTATACAGATCGTTTTGTTTTTGTGACGGCCTCTGCAGACACTGCCGGTTTAGTTCACTGGGAATTCGACGCACAACCAGGAGAGTTTTATTTAAACTAAGACTAAAGTGTTCCTCGTTGGCCTTTTTTAGCGTTTGCTCTGCTTGCTTCACTGCCTGCAGGTTTCTCTACTACTGAACCCAAACACTTACTGAAATCCTGCAAAAGTTCCCATTTTTACTGAAAAATTCCCACTTTTCTTTCCGTGTGGAATTCAAAGAAGTTGAAGATTGGATTTGTTGGAGTCTTCCGTGTTACTTCAAACTCCTGACTGTTTTGTGGTAATAACGGCTAAATTAAAGCTGTAATTATTTCCCTATAAGAAGCCATGATGTGGACGTTAGTAGGTGATAAACTCTAGTTAGAGCAATTGTGTTACTTTAGTTTTTCTTTGAGGTTTTTAGGAAAAAGCACAAAACGGTATGCAACCCACTGCCTTGCCCACTAGAGGGTGCTGTTGTCTTGTTTTTTGACAGTTTGGCTCTGGTCCTGCTGCCCTTCACACACATCTACCAACAAAACACACCAAAACCTTGAGGAGTGTTATTAAAACACTATTTTATTACAAATTGTTGCTAAAAAATGCTGCTCAAATATCAACTATCTCTGCTGAGGATTCAGATTTGCCCACAAAGAAACATTTGCTGTGTGAATGTGTGTCAGAATGTGTTCATATGTCATTATTCCCTTCATGTGGGAATAAAAACTTGTTTTAACTACAGAAATGTGTCCGTGTGCTTTCCCCTTCTCCAAAGTAATAATTAGCTTACAGTTTTTCTTGTTTTGTTTTGTTTTGTTTGGTTGAAGCAGACGAACATCAGACTTTGCAGGCTGCAAACACGTTTTTCTATTTAATAAAATAAGAGCGCTTGAGAGGTTGTACAAATATGTTCTGAGTTATTTTTGTAAGCCCAAAGTTTTACAGTGTTTTTAAAAGGGTGAGAATGTATTTTGTTGAATATTCTGGAGAATAAGCTTGGAAGAGCCTGGATTTGGGGAAGAGTTTCGGTTAATTATGACCCCCAGATGGGCCTTTTGATACTCGAGGCTCTTTCAGTGCAAACTAATGTCCTCAATACTGACCTGATAATTTGAGAATATATATATTTATAGTGGGATTTTTGTTAAATCTGTTTCCTTGTGGGAAGTTTAGTCGACTTGATTTGGATGTTCTTTCTTTCTCACGTGACTAATTGTCTCGCAGTCGGGTTTTTATTTGTGGCTGTTTGAATTTGTTTCTTTTAGTTTGTGCCACTCTGAAAACCCGACACCATCTTACTGGTCGACTCGGCTCATTTCCCTTAAACCAGAAGAGAAATGGCTCTGGATTAGGTTTTTGTGACCCAACATATATTTTTGTATATTGTACAACACTGTCATTTCTGTGGAAGCCGAACATTAAAAATATGGAATACTTGGATTTGCATGGGACTGGAACTGTTGCATGTAAATTGCGAACCATTTTACCAAATTTGTGCATTATTTGAACTTGTTTTTTTTTCTTAGTAATTTGTTCTGTTTTCTATTTTTCTCTGAAGCCCTAGGGCTGTGTGACTGTGCAATCTGGATAAAAAGAACATCAGATTAAGTGTTAGGTTATTAATATGATTATTTTTTTGCACCGTTTGAATAAATTCTCATCATATTTGAAGGAACTAAAGCCTCTTTTGTCTTTATCTGCTCATTTGTGAACTCTGTTCACTCATCTCCTAAACCTTATCTCTCAGGGGGCTGGTGTGTGTCTCCATCAGTCTTTAGAGGAGAGGTGGGGGACACTGGACAGGTCTCCTGTCCATCACAGGCACACACTCACAGCTATAGGGACAGTTGGTCTCCAGTTAACCTGACATGCATGTTTTTGGTCTGTGAGAGGAAACCCACACACACATGGAGAGAACATGCTAACTGCACGCTTAAATGCTGTGGCCAGGATTTGAACCTGCAACCTTCTTGCTGCAAAGCAACAGTTCCAACTTCTTGACCGTGCAGCCAGGCTTGAATAACACTCCTCTCTGATAAAAAAAATACCTTACTCATAACCCTTCCACTGTCCTATTGGGTCCAGGACGGGGCGGTTGAGCAGGGTTGGTTTATTCCTTGAGGTCCATGTGACTGGGGTGAGGTG
>SSNS01000086.1:1558262-1595154 GCA_006937985.1 Aphyosemion australe
CCCCAAAAAAAAACACCTGGGGTTCATTGGACCCCGTTAGGAACCCGGGTGAGTTGGAAAAATAAAAGAACACTACATTGCGGCCAAAACTTTGAACAAAGGGCTTGCTGCAGCAGGATTAGTCAAGAAACTGAGAGAAAGGCAAGCAAAACTCAAAACAGTGCACACGGCATCCATTGGACCTCACTGGGAATGCAAGGGGCAAAATTTGGACCAAGACCCTTCAAAAGCTCACAGGAGGACTCGCCACATCAGGATTAGTGAAGAAACTGGGGAAAGTAATGAAAAGCACAAAAAAACCCACCTGGGAACCATCTGACCCCATTAGGAACGCAGGAGAGATAAAAGTCTAAAATTAGAATGACTCAAGGTAAATTAGAAGATTTGTGTCCATGTGTGACTCATCTCTGGGAAATTCCACTGGGAGAAAAAAAATTGTGGTGGATTAAAAAGTCCCAACATTTAAGTAAACAAACCAATAATTACAGACATTGTGTAACTCTACTGTTCTTAAATTTTTACCAAAGACCCTTTTATTTTGTTTTAAAACTACATACGCACACACCAGGAAAAAAACTCTTAAAGGGAACACGTTATGCAAAAATCACCTTTTGCATCCTTTTGTGCAGCCATGTGGGTCTCTACTGCCTCTAAAAACACTCTAAACATGGAGAAAAAAGTCCATCTGTTTTCTGTCAGTGTTAAGAATTATGTACCTCAAACAAGCCATTTCAAAATGTCCCTGTTTGTGATGTCACAAAAAGGGAAAGTAGACTGGAACCACCTCTCACGTGCAAGCTGCTTCTGTAGGAGCAGCAGCTCTACTAGGAGGATATCCGAGTTTCTCAGCTAATAGCAGCCTGAGCGGGGGATGGGTGGGCGTGGCCAGCTCCAGCTTGTTTTCGTAAAGAGACAGAATCCTGAAAATGTCAAGAGTAAAACTGCTGAAATTGCTTTACATGAGAGGGATTTAGCATAAAGAACTTCATGTTCAAGTTTGATATTGACCGTAGAACTAATATAACTTAAGAAAAAAAGTCATAATATGTTCTCTTTAAATCACTACGTAAAACAACAGAAAAAAGCAAATGGCATCATCTGAAACATTTCCTACATTAAACATGTTAAAGTGAAACCAGACCGTTTGTCACATATTAGGCTCTAAAGTCTAATTTGTTGTCTTTGTGTTTTATCTTAACCTTGCTGCATTATGCATCAGTGAATAACTCCAGCTCAGATGATGCAAAGGTCCTGTGTCTGCGACTGTTTTATGTATCAGAGAAATCGGACCCCTAATGCAATATTGAACAGTTTCCCATGTGGTTGAACAAATCCAGACCTCTCTATTATGGTTCACTTGGACTCCGTCCCCAAACCTGTTCAGCAGAGCAAAGCATCACTCAGGATTACTCAAACGTTCCCTTTTCTTCATGGGGAGAAATTTCCTTTAAACTGCTTGTGATTTTCTGGAAGAGGCCGCAATTATTACGAACTGTTTTGGACGAGAGAGGAAAGTTTCCTGTATGGACTCCACTGAGGATCAGAGAAAGGTAGGGTTCCTCCTTTAAACACACCTGCAAACTGGTTTCTCTGTTTCTGGTCAGGTGCAAGTGGAGGTAATGGTTGCATGAACAAACATCTGACACATTTATGACAGATGTTATAAAAATAAACAATAAATTCTAAAGCAGACAACAAAGAGACGAGGCTGATGCTGCAGCCCTCATCTTCATTTAAAACCTAAAGTTAAATGATGTAAAACTAGAACAGGTAATAGTTTTATGAGATGCAAAGTATTTAAAACATACACAGTTGTAATTAAAATTAAAACGCTATCTTTCATGTTTAATGCTGTAATATTGGCACTAAAAAAACAAAGAAAAGCATTGAAATTGTTTTCTTTTGCATTTATTTTTATTTATCTGGGGTAAAAGTTATTATAATGTTAATAATGAAATAAAAATACGTATTTTTTTAAAATCATTGCAGTTTTTGGTACCCTTAAAAGCTAATTTATACATTATAAGAATTTAGTTAAAAACATTAATGACAAAAATTCATCACTGAGCCTATATTTATTTAATCAAAAGTACATTTTTAGTCGATATTTTGGCCCTTCTTGAAAATTTTGAACGCCCCTGCATTAAAACTCTCATTCACTCTATTACAATACATTTGCTGTGGTCTCTAGTATAAATTAATGCCTTGGGATTTTTTCTCTGTGGGGAAAAAAAACACTCTGGCGCTCCTGTTTAAGGAAGTAGAAGTTAGCCAGAGGAGAGGGGGGCAGAAAATGATTTGGATCATTAATATTCATGACAAAAACAACACAACTCTTCCGCTGCCTTCGTTCTATCTGCAATGTTGATGTTTTATTGCCACAAACAATACAAGCTTGAAGGAATTCTGCCATGTTGTGGAGTTGCTAATGCTAATGGTTAGCTTCTACTGGCCAACACGCGCTCTGCTTTCTTCTGGCCGCTGAATCAACACAGCCTTCCCTGGTTGCTAGCCACGATGGTTGACTCTATGAATGCAAATGTACAGGCACGTAACCCCAATCCACACTGGAGGCATCAGTGGTGAGAAATGTCAGCCAGAATATCTCTGCTTCAAATAGAATCCATTATAGTTATAGTCCCAGAAGCGGCTTGCTGTGTGCCGCTAAAATAAAGGATTGAGTTCTATTTTTGCCATGAGCTGCTTCTGGGATGCATTAATGTCCGCAGTTAACATAGGGCTAGACAGGACATCACACATGGTACCAGTGTAAGAAGTCCAGTAATTTTCAAAATAAAAGACTATTACAGAGATGCAATTTCTTATCTTTGTAGATTACGTCAGCACATGTGATCTAAAACAGAAATTAGGGGTAGGTGAAGACCATTTTCAGGTTCAGCATACATGCGAAACTCAGATTTCAAAATAATAAGTCGTATTTCAAAAATAAAAAGTAAAAAATGGTTTCTCAGTGTATTTCACCTTTAAAGGGTTTAAAAATATTTTGGCATTTTCAGGGTTCCATACAGAAACTATTTTACACCTCTCTTTCAACCGGAGTTGAGTAGTGATGAGTTCAAGGTCTTCGGTAAACGCGGGAGAAAAACACCCGTCAACTTCAAGACAAGAGTGGACTTTCATCGTGAACGTGACCCTACTCCAGGTCATAGACGGCTCCGCGGGTTTTAGATGCACTGTCCCTTTAAGAAGCTCCACAGCTTTGTTGCCCCGTTTTTCCGCCGGAGTGTGTTTCACTATGGCGAAGGAATAAACAAATAGAGCGGCAGGAACCGTGAACACGTTCCTCTGTCGGTGACTAACGGGGGTTTACTAATGTCTGGTAGCGGTAGCAGACTTTAACCGGGTCCGGGTGGTGCCGGGGTGTGTTTGTGAGCGGTTCGGACCCAGATGCTGTCAGAGGGAACGGAAAGCGATGAGAAGAGCTGAAATAGTTTGCTTGTTCTCAGCTGGAGGAGCCGGTGGTGCGAGGCGAGCGGACCGTGCGGACCTTATATTTACTCCGGTTTTACCGTTTTTCCGCTCATGCTAACCCCGCCACCGTTAGCTTGAAGAGGTGTTTTTACGTTTTCACTCCCAGATATTTGTTTTCGCCTCTTTCTCGCTGCTCTAAATCGGCCTGGAAAATGTTGACAGGATCCAAAACCACGTTTAAAGTCCGACAGATGCTCCCAGATGTCAAGGTAAGATTACTGGGTCTTATTTAACCCTGAGGTCCAGTTTAAGGTCTATAACCTGGTGGGATTCCTGTTCATAATCATCTGGTTAATGTGTGTTCCGTTTTTATCATTTAACTCGTTTATGTTCTGATGTTGCCTCTTATTCTTATTTTCATTTTTTATAATTGAGTTATTAGTTAACTTTCTTTTGTCACCTTTGCTCTGACTGAGATTAGAAAGCAGGCAGGGTGAGGAAGCAGCAGCAGAGTTATGATGCAGGAAACACCAGAGCCTTCTTCCACCATTAAACACTTTATTCCCTTTCTATTGAGATTTTTCTGGAGGTTTTTGGTGCATAAACGTTGACTTTTTTATTGTTTTTGTTCTTTGCTCCTAAGTGCTGCTGTCTTGTTAACAGAAAGCCACATAATTACAGCAGAGGTCCATAATTTACCTCTCATTTCAGGCATGTCTAATTAAAGTCCTGGGGAAAGGGTGGGGGACTTAATCACCTCTCTCAGCAGGAGTTTGCTTCATTTGGAACCAAACTGTGATTCATCTCAGCAGCTGTGCTCTGAACTATTTCTGCTGTGTTTACTGGATGATTGTAGATGTTGAAGTTGTGTCTCTGTCACTGGAACCCTCCAGAGGACCCGTTACAACACGCTCCTTCTAGTGTCTTTGTGTAATCTGTTTTTTTTTTGTTGTTGTTTCTCCTCGGATATTTTCAGCAGCCGCAGGGGGAAATGGGAACAGATGCCTTATTTTTTAACTCCCCCCCGAGGCTAGGGTTGCATGCAGAATGAGGAGGGCAATGTGCAGTGCACATCTGGCTGTCTCCATGGAAACCGGGGTCGGATGGGTCAGGACATTTGAATTTCGATTACCTCTGAATGAGATGTTCAGAAGTCATCACAGCCCCCCCATACGGATCCCATGTGTTGTGTATGATGATGGTATTATAATGCAGCAGGCTCTGGACAGTAGGTTTTATGCAGAGGCCACCCACACACTCCGGTATTTTACTTTAGTGTGTGTGTGTGGTATGACAAATATCCCTTAAGCTGAATAGAAAGCATTTCTAAGTATCTTGACTGATTCGCTGTTGTGATGTTTTGTTCACAGAAATAAATGCTTGACAATTATATTTGGATTCACAGCTTGTCAGAAATATAGCAGAAAGAAATCTGTGACTCAGGCTGGCAAATAAAATAAAATACTAGTCATTAATATACATTTAAAATCATGTTGTAGTCGACGTAAAGCAGAGGGCGGATCCAGGGTCAGAGGTCGAGCTTCAGAGAAGAAGCCTGAGTCTTGTCATCTGGGCTTTGATTCTGCTCAGTGTTCTGCCTTCTGAAAGAGGGTGGAGGGCTGGATGAGTGGAGTCCATCATGTAATTTTAAATATTCACAATCAGAAATATGTTCCTCTGACAAATTATGGCTTCCTAAAAAGACGTAAAGGAGCCCCTTCTGACTCCATCTTCTCCCTCAGTTTCTTCTAGATGTGATTAAAAAAATCCTGCAACATGTCACTGTTTTACTGTTACAGGATATTAAACACATTTTTATGAGAAATTTTCTTCTAATAACAAGTTTTAGTATTTCATATTACAGAGAAACGTTCTCATTAATACAAGATACTGCTCCTCTATTTTTTTCCTTGCACTGACAGGCTTCCGTAGATTTCAGATGTAACCGCTCAGATGGACCGGCCTGCCTCCTAACAGAAGAGTAGTCCTACTCAAACCGATTCTGGCTGGGCCCGTCTCTAGAGCTCACTCTGCTGCAGCTTTGAAGCAGCCAACATGAAAGGCACGCAGCACAAAGCTCCACAGAATCAAAGATGCCAGACGTTGTTTCATCTGAGCTCTATTCAGAGCAGCTGAAGATTAAAGCCTGATGGGAAAATGGCAGTCCCTCACACCCACTCCCATAGGAGTGAGGACTTCAGTGCCAGTCCAAGGTAGCTGAAGCTACAGCAAGCTCTTGACACCAGGGTAGATTTATGATGCTGCTAGAGGGTCTATCGATCTGTCATCAGGTTTTAATTAAGCAACGACACAAAAAACCTCAGTCGTTATGTGTTCAATGGCTGTGTTATTCCTCCTCAGGGGAGGCAAGCCGTCCAATCTAGTGGCTGTGAAAATAACACTTCAGATGACGAATAATCCACTCAGAATGCTCCAAACTCACCACTGGGTTTTTATTTGAGCCTTTTGTTGATCGGAGACACGAGACGTGAGCAGGCTGCTGTTGATGGACCTACTGGACGTGGTTGGTGTCAGAGTTATGACCTTTTAGTGATTTATCTAGCAGATCTTCAACCCTCCCCCTTTTTAAATACAGGATGTGGGACACTGGCATGTCAAGGCTCCAGTGACTGATGAGTACTTACTGTCAAATCAGAGACCTGAGATTTTGTAATTTAGGTTAATGGGATGGATGGATGTATAGATAGATGGTTAACAGGACCAGGATCTAAAAATGTGACCATTTATGATCATACTTTTAATTTTTGCCCTTTTTATACAAACAGAACACTACACACTCAGTGGAACAGCCACAGGGAACATTAATAAATGACCTGGGGTGTCTCCAGTGAAAAAAGTGAAGGGTGTTACTCTTCTGGTAGCCGAGCCACGACTGTTTGTGTTTTATTTTTGCTTGTGGAAACAGCTGACCTGGTCTTTTTTATACTGAGAGGAAAAGTACAGGGGGGGGGGTCCTCTCCTTGGGCCATCATGGCAGCAGACCGACAGCTGAGGAGAGGAAGTGTCTCCACGCTGCTACGATCTGAGAAATCCCTAACTGTCAGAAAAATCCTCATTAGTATCTCAGAACATTTCAGATGTTTTGACACTTTCACTTTTTTTTTCCACAAGTGAGGTTTTTGTCACTTCCTCCCTTTCCCCAGGCTAAACTCACACATTTTGGCGCACAGAAGGATGGTGAAAGAAGGTCAAAGCTATCGACTTACAGAATAACTTTTATGATCTCGTATGCTGAGATGGAGAATGACGTGTGTGAGAAAACGCTCTGTGTTGTGGCATCCAGCTGCATTTTCCCATGTGGTTTGAGCATCAATACGTCTATATTTCCACACTGACTCCATTCTTGGACCTCCGGGCTCCTGCAGCGACTCTTCTCTGCTTTTATAGCAGCGCTGTCTGTTTTCTGACCCATCAAGCAGGAGTTTATGTTTGATTAGTTTGGGTCTAAATGCGTTTTGAATAAAAAAACAGATTTTATTTATTTATCTCCATGTGTCCTTGTGATGGACGGGAGACATGTCCATGTCGTCTCTCGCCTTATGACTACTGGAGCTGGACACTAGCTCCCTGTGATCCCGCCTCCCCTCAGAATCACACACTCAAACGACAACAAGATTAACATAAAACCGGTTTTTAATTGGTTGCTCGTTTTTACGCAACGCACCGATAATCTGTTAAAAATGGGTGACATCGGCAGATACTGATGCTGATGCTAATATATCACGCATAACGTACAATCTGCATGTTCCAGCCAGATCCTCTTAATGCTTTTATTTTGACGAGCCGAACCTCAGCCTTCTGTTATTTTCAAGAGAACATGCATGGTTTCCCAACTTCACAAGTCATTCCAGTAAATGTTTAAATGATGCTGTTCTAATATCGACCAGCATAATTTGAATTATATTCCTTATCTTCAAACGAGCAGCTTTATTTCTGACTCAGCTTTTGCAGAACAAATGAATTTGCTTACTCAACCATATAATGTGATTACGGAACACCCAAGGGCAACAAATGCTGAAGACAAACCATGCCGCAGATCCTCTTCATGAACGTGATGAGGGTGACTTGGTCTGCAGAAGTCAGTGGAATGATAATGAACTCTAATTTATGAGTTCCCTCTGGTCCCTACCCTAACCCACATGCGTTCATCTCAGTCTCATCCATACTGACGGCTTTGTGCAGATTCTTTCCTTCAAGCAAGGTTTTTTATCTGCAGGAAAGATTATTTCAGATTGGAGAATCAGGATTCAAGCTCAGAAAATGTATAAAAGATCAAATTTTCACCATTTAAAAGAGCTCTGTCCCAAACTGCTGTTTTTGTGTCAGATGATGGTTTATGCTCAACACAACTCGGTTAGCAACATGGAAACTGTTGCGCCAGTCTGCTTCAAAATTAAAAACACATAAGCCAACGCATTAATAGGATCATTTTGAAGTGCATAATAAACATGACTGTGGTGCGTGGTTGTAATTAAATCATTTCTGCAGCTTGTCACAGTCGTGGTATGTTCAGACTGCTCTGTGGAAACTTCATGAGACCATCACAGAAGATGCTCGTCACTCATGGAGGTCAAAGCTTTGCTCGCACAGAACAATCCTGACAAAACACTCGTATCTTTATTTTCCCTTCAGCTCAAGGGCTTTATTTTAGCCTTGGGCACTTTTCTTCCTGCTTGTTTTTTACGAGGGACCTTGATGGTGGCCCTCGTCATCCCCTTAAGTTGTGGAGCCTTTAGGACGGGCCTGACCTGGTGGGTGCAGATGTCGGGCCTGCAGCTGCAGGCAGGGTGCACAGAACTGGCTGCTTCTGGTCTCAGTTACAGCGCATCAGCGCCAAGTCTTTTTCTTCAAATATTTCAGGATTGTACGGCCAGATTGTTTTAGTACAAAATCCCCCCAAACCTGAACTTTTCAGTTTTAAACCAACAAAGTCCAGTTTGGGTTTGTTCTGGTTTCCTGGGATTAGCGTTCCCATCACGGTCTCCAGCCTCTCCAGTGGGTTTGATAGAAAAATGCTTTTCTCTTGTTACCAGGTGGAACATTTTAAATAAAATAATTATAATTCACTGTGAGGAGAAGCAGACTACATTAAATATGAACTAGCTCATAAAATATTTCACTCTTTTCTGCACCATTCTCTATCAAATACATTTCCTCTGCTTTCCTTGTCCTTTTGCGTTACCCTTGGGCTTTTCTTTGCTGTGCATGAATAAATTACCAGTCAGGTCATCTGTTTCTTTATACCTGGTGCAGATTAATATCACAGGTGTGTCTGAAAGGCTGTGTTTGTGTTCGGTCTGCAGATGAAACACTTTGATTTTAGGATGTCCTCACTCGTGTCAGGAAACAACAAACAGTTCCCTTCAGCAGGCTGCAACATCTTTAGGATGATGATTTTTTTTGTGTTTTAGCTTAATCATACTTTTTCATTTGAATAATGGATGAACACAGATGTACCATACAGCCCTTTTAAACCATTATTCTAGTAAAACAGTCATGAAAAATAAATGTTTATCTCTTTTATTAGTTTAAAACCTGACCAGCTTTTGTTTACAAAGTGGCTTCAGTTCAGTGAGGTTTGCAGACTTTTCCCACCTGTCAGGTTGGGATCTGGATCCTGGTTCATTTATTTTCCAACTATAGATTTGCTGCTTCGTTTTGGGATGTTTAACCTCGTTTACGACCCGGTTTGGGCCAAGCTTCACCTGCTGGAGAGATCACGGTAGACTCAATGCACCCAAATCATCAGGCCTCCACCACCATGCTTAGATGCAGTGTTGGTTTTCAGTGGCGGCCGGTGACTTTTATTTTGGGTGGGGCGCTAACCACATATCACCACTAGGGGACGCAAAATTACCATTGATTCTTAAGCATCAGCGTCACACAAGTGACGGTCACAGTAGCGCTTCCGGCAACAAAGTTATTCAAAAGGTTTTCGAATATATTAAGCATGTTTTTGACAAAAACATTCATCCACTCACCCATATATTACACAAACTGCACACACGCTTAAGGGGAGTAGGCTAAATCTAATCAATAGAATCCACTTTCTACCAACAGAACACCCATAAGCTGTAAATAAACGTGAGGCCGTAAAATAGACGCTACACGTATCCAGAAAAACACACAGTGACACAACGCAAGATATTCACAGAAGCAGCCGGCGTTTAGATTAAAGCCCAGACTCACAAACAAGAAGTACCGCTCTTAGTTCAAACCGTATGGAGCGGTGCTAGCCGCTAACGAGGCAGCATGCTATTTCCTGAAGCCAAAAGCTAAAATGAGGCTTACCTGCAGGTTATGGCCATAATCCGTGTGGTGTAGTAAAAATAATCCACTCGGTTCGTGAAATTCTACATCCCAACGTAAAAGCTTAGCTGATCAGACTGTTTGCTGGCATTGTTTTGCCAAAGACTATATAAGAGTTTTGCCCGCTCGAGTGTTTGATGCATTCATCATTTTCCTGTTTACGTGGATTCTCTCCCTGTGATTGGTTAACACGAAAGCCAGCCAGCTGAAAAAAACTCAACAACAAGCAATTCGATTGGCTCAGGTTTCACACATTGGAACCTACTAGTAGCGTTTGCTACGTCAGGTTTTGAAGCAATTAACTTTATTTGTCACTGATGATTTCACAATTATAGCAAAGATGGCTAAAAGGTTGGACAACAAAAAAATATTCAGTGGAAGTAGTGTGTTGCTGCCGTGACAAATTGGCACAGATGGAGCCACACTGTGCCAGCCTGTGGAAAGTTTTCCCCTCAGGGCGGGGTGAACAACCCGACCAATCAGCGATCTCCTCCCCCTGGTCTGAGCAGAATTCACCCGGTGAGGCGGCGACGATCGCTAAAAGATGCGACCAACCGCTCTCCTATTCTTTCTCGTTGTGGACGGTTTGGGGACCCACTGCACATGCGCCAGTTAGCCCATATTAAGTCAATGGTAAAGATTGCTGCGCCCGCGAGAGGACACGTGACAAGTACGTCGACGATTCGGCCGTGTTAAAAGTAAAAAAAAAACATTATTAAACACAGATTACACACAGCACTTAGTCCATATGGTGTGTATAGATCGTTTAGTTCACTTTTTATGTTTTTTTAAATATATTTTGTGATTCCTATCTTCTTCTTCTCCTTCCTGTGAGTGGTGGGGCGGCGCCCTAGCGCCCCCTATGGACGAGCCGCCACTGTTGGTTTTAGTCTAAACATGCTGCTGTGCATTATGGGTAAATTTGTCAAGGACACCTTGTTCTAGAGGTTTCCCTCCTGTGGCCCATTTCTGACTGTCCTGCCATGAAATGTGTTTTCTTGAGTCAGTGGTGTCCCACCCTGGTCCTCCAGGGCTACCATGCAGCATGTTTTAGTTGTTTCTCTGCACCAACACACCTAGTTTGAATCAACAGGTGATTAAACCATTGAATCAGCTGGGTCGGAGCAGAGAAACGACTAAAACATATAGACAGATAGTGGACGTCCAGGACCAGGATTGGACACCACTGGCTCGTGTTGTCTATCTGAGACTCCATTTGCCCGTTTTTACCACTCTTCACTATTCACTAAGACACATGTAAAATGAAACCTTTTCTTTTAATATTTAAAGACATAAAATGATTTTATTTCAGATAGGAAGAAAGAACATTAAATGAAAATCTTGGTTTACATATTGAAGTTGTTTGGAGACAGAAAATCGTGTCGCGGAGGAACAAGCAGCACTTCAGCAGGAGAATGGCTGCAGTGGTGAAGGGAAGCCAGGAGGAATGGAAACTGCATTACGGCTTGGCCTCCATCCCTGATGGAGGAGGGAGGGGAGCAGGGCAGAAGTGGGGCAGGGAGGAGGAGCGGGAGGAGAAGGAGGCAATGAGCGAGTGATAGAGTGGTGACTCAGAAGCCACACAATGAATGCGAAAGTGAAATGTCAGCAAAAACACAACTTAGGGAATGTGGGTTTTAGTATCATGTGACTTAAATGCAGCCTTTGTGTGACGCCCGTCTTTTGGTCCACGCCTGGACGTTGTCTCCCAGCCTTGGTCCTTATCTCTGCTGCACTGGGGAAAACCTGCTGACGACACACGTCTCTCACGCTAACCTTCCTCTACGTGTTTGTTGTTGACGTAGCTGCACACGCTGCTGTTAGCGGTCAGAGACGACCTTCAGGGAGCAGACGGAGGCCACTCGAGTCCAGTAGCAAAACAAAACGACTTAAAAAGGGATGAGGAATTCAGCCGTGGCTTTTCTGTGGGTGTTGATGTGGAGGCAGAAGGAAGAAATAAGACATTTTAAAATCTAATGAGGGAAAAACCTATAAAGTTACATTTTATTGTCCTGACTTGTAATAAAATTTGTTTTGCTGAAGTGGAATTTGCATCAGAGAGATTTTGTGCTTTCTAATGAGCTCATGGACTGAATGCTGCTTTGAAGACCAGGCCAGGAGAAGCCTGTGTGGGGTTAGGGTTAGTTTTTATCATTAAAATACCTTATTAACCCGGCACGTGTCGTCCTTTAATACAAACATTGTTTCAACTCAGACTTCTTTTGATTTAAGCTCTTTTGATGTGTTCATATGAAAATCTGAACCTTTTTTGTTCCCATTTTTGAGTTGAATCAAACATTTTTATTATAATTCTCCATCTGCAGAACGTTTCTAAAGGGAGATCATTTTTCTCACTCTCAAAGAAAACCAGCAGCTCTGAATAAGAGTGATTTCTGATGAAGCAAAGGTGTGTGTGTGTGTGTGTGTGTGTGTGTGTGTGTTGTTCATCATGTCTCAGGTTTTCAGCAGCTGGCTGCTAACCCAGAATTCTCCATCCCGTAAGTCGGTAGCACCGCGTCGCCGGCTGACTGAAGCCGTTGTTCTCACGTCCCGCTGACTAGAGATTTGCTCGTATTTCCTGATAAAACCAAACAGAGGTTTAATTGTTTCATGGTGGGTCGAGCTCGGTCTGAACTGCTGAGGTGGAGGTTTGAGGCTCAGCAGTTCGGAGTTTTCTTAGGAGTTGTTTCTCTTTCGGTCCTGTTTAAAAGCTGGTTTTCCACCTGTATAATCACACAGTCCTCTCACATTGCAGCCCCTAGCTTATTATGGGATTTCAGGCCAATAAATGTAGATTGCCTTCACAAGTGGGGGTTAGTAGCGAACGTAAGTGAAAGCATGTGTGCCAGTAAGCTCACAGGCTGATTATAGAAACCCTCTGCGGCTCTGCTGGGTTCTGTTTGGAGTCCAGCGCTCGAGACTTTGTGATGGTTGGAGAAACCCGGAACAAACACAACGGCAACATGGAAACTTTAAATCACGTAGGTCTGAGCTGCTTTGTCTTTGTTAGAGTCCAGTCCCCTGAGACGAGGGAGAAATGGTCCGAGTCATGATTTAAATCAGAACCGAAGGTGACACCAGAATGCCGTCTCATTGTTTGGTCTGCTTTTATGTTTCTTACTGAAGCTCCATGAAGGATCTGTGGCTTCGGTTAGAAAGAGAACAGTCTGCCCCAGAACACAACACACAGATTCATTGGTTTATTGTGTAACACATAAAGACAAGGGTCTCATCAAAACCAGCAAAGGTGTTTCCAGTCTCTTCTGGTCCAGTTCTGGTGATCCTGTGTGAATTGTAGCCTCAGGTTTCTGTTCTTAGCTGACAGGAGAGACACCAGGTGTGGTCTTCTGCTGCTGGAGTCCATCTGGAGCAGCTGGTGAGCTTCTGCAGAGCTCGGTAGGAACCAGAGCTGATCTGAGCTGCTGTACTTTCGATCATCTAGAACCAGTTCAAGTATCTTGGGGTGGTCTTCAACACAAACTTAACATTTACTCAACATGTCAAGACAATTTCAAATATTATTAGATTAATCTGTCCAATCTTCGGTACTTAAGACCCTTTCTGGCTTTTGAATCAGCAAAGGTTTATATGCATGCAATGATTTTCACTCATAAACTGCTGTTATACAACGTGGTCTCATACATCGGTGAGCACCTTAAATCGAATCTCTTCAAAAGAACACTGAAAATTTTATCCATTTTCATTATTGTAACATCTTAATGAAATATAACATTTTAGATATAATTATCAGACATTCCTGGATGTCTGTCTTGTTTTCAGGGTTTTGAATGGACTTGCACCTCCACCGTTGCAGGATTTTATACAAAAAATAACGCCCAACTAGGGCTGGGCAATAAATAAAAAATTATCATTATTGAAATCTCTGACTCTAACCAATATTTTTCCCATGTCAATAAATTCAATAATAAAAAAAAAAGATGTAAGTTGGCAACGTTCATGTCCCTTTAAGAAACTGTACCACCAAGAGTCACATGACATGACTCAACGTAATACACGTGACTTTTGTTGTTGCACATACATGTAGTTATCATCCATTTATCGTTATCGAGGAACTCCTCAGTATACCGTGATATTGATTTTAGGACATATAGCCCAGCACTACGCCCAACAGAATGGGTACAAGAGCACAAACCAGGGGTGACTGTAACATACAGTGGCACAGGACTAAGTTCAGCCAACTGATGGTGTCCATCATAGGTGCGCACTCATGGAATAAAATACCGGATCACATCAGAAACATTAAGAACTATATGATTTTTAAGAAAACATTAAAACAGTGGTTAAAAATAAACCAGTCCTGCTCCCATGAATAATCCACCCTGATTTTTTTCTTGTTTTTTCTTTTCTCTTCTTAATGTATTCTTGTACATGTATGTCTTTGTGGTCTATTGTATGTTGTAGTGCACATGTATATGAGTTTTGTGTAGCATATGAGCTAATTCTGGCATATTTACATTGATGCTTTCGCTGACATGTTGATCAATATGCATTGTCCTAATTCAATAAACAAATAAATGAAACCAGTCTGACCAGTTTCTGTAGAGCCTAGAGATGGTTGTGGTTGATTGGTCAACCAGTAAATGAACAGGTTTATATAATAAAACTGATGATAGTGATGAACTCTGCTGATGTCTCCTCTCTGTTCCTCCTAAAGGAGAGGATGCTGAGCCAGAGTAGCGTCAATGCCAGGAGTCGAGACGTGTTCGGGCTGCGCTGCCTACCAGGTAGGAAGACTCATTAGTGTTGTCACGGTCACTCTACTGCATGGATGCCCAACCCTGGTCCATCATGTTTCAGATGTTTCTCTGCTCCAACACACCTGCTTCAGTGGTTGAATCAGCTGTTCAGCAGCTTATCTGCAGAAGCCTGTTAATCACCTGGTGATTGAAATCAGGTGTGTTGGTGCAGAGGAACCTCTAAAACATGGACGGTGGCCCTGGAGGACCAGGATTGGATAACACTGGTCTAGATGCATAAAGCTACACATTTTAACCATTTATCAGCCAACCTGATGTAATGTTCTTGTATGTTCCCATAAACTCCTTGTGGATTTATTTTAATTCCAGACAGGAAGTGAACCATATATGGTAATTTTATTAGGAGTGAATAAATGAAGAAAATGAAATATGTCACAAAAGGGAAAAAAAATGCCTTTTTTAGTCTTTAAGGTTTATTTTCTTTTATTTGTCCTTCATAAAAGCTTTTTATGAACACAGGTTTGTTTTCATCACTATTCTTGTGCTTGACATCTGCCATGTTCTATTTTTGGATTTGAACACTTTACTGTAAAACGTCGACTCTCTTTTTCTCGTGTTATTTTTGTCTCACCTCCTCCATAAATATTCTCTCCATCTTTGTTCTCTTTCTCCACCTTCATTCCAGCTAGATTAGAAACACAGCTGTTCACGGGGAGCTGCCTCAGGGTGGCGTGTGTGTGTGTGTGCGTGTGTGTGTGTGTGTGTGCGTGCCTTTTATCCTCCTCTTTTTCACACCCAGACCTAATTTAGGTTATCTGTGAGTTAGAGTTACTACTTTTGTGCTCCCCTTGTTTAAATAGAGAAAAAGATGTCCCCCCACCACACACACACACACACACACACACACACACACACACACACACACACACACACACTCCAGAGTGTTGAGACAATTAGTGAGAACAAGTTCACATTCAGACACAATGGAGTCATGAGTCGGTGAAGCGGGGTCATGTTGCACCTGAGGACTCTCACTTTCTCCAGCAGACTCTGATGAAGACTGGGGGGAGTTCTGTTGGTGTTAGAAGGTTATTCTCACATCGGCTGTACCCTGACTGTTGCATACACACGTGTGTCTATATCTGTGAGTAAAACAGTTTGGAGTCTATTGAAGTGGATTTCTCTAAAGAGAAACCTGCAGATCACAGAGTAAAGCGACTCGTTTGGAGAAGTTGTTTCTCGCCGTCATGAGAAACAAGCGAGCGGCACCGACGGTGTTCTCATGTGACACCGGGACACTGGACCTCAGAAACGGAGCCGGCCTGCAGGAGGGCAAACGGGTCAGGACCGCTCTAGCAGCCGTAGGTAGATCATGTACCGTTTGAATGCTGCGGGTGGAGGAGGGGGTGTACCGTCCGTCCACACACAATGCTAGAGGCAGGGACCCCCTTCAGAGAGCTCGTCCCTTTTTCCTCCTCAGGATAAAGTTACTGAGGAATTTAAGGGCTGTCAGTCAGCATCAGGACCCGCTGATGGATGGACCGACGCCGCAGCAATTCTCTTTGTGCTTTTTTGGATCAAATTCATTACTGACAGGACGATGTGACCTTGTTTATCGCTGCCTGATGCAGAAAATCTCCTCAGTTTGGCTGAATTGAAATCATTTGTTCTGTTCTTGTCAAAAACGTCCTCTCTGATGAGACATTTTGTGTGTCTCATACTCTTCATGAGCTGTGATCTAGCCACTCTTGATCTTCACTCCTCCTCCTCCTCCTCCTCCCTGTGGACTCAGGAGGGCAGAAGCCTTCAGTTCTGCACGCATCTCAGCTGAAAATGAAAAACAAATGTGGATGAAAACAAACATGTGGTTCAGATCTCTCTCAGCTGTATTTTCTTTAGCAGATTCATCTCCTCATATCCAACCTTAAACCGCTCCGCCCTCATAAAAACGTAATAAAATCAATTATTATACAGTTCATTACAAATTATGATCCGATTCCATTTTAGATACTGAAGTAAAACAAGTTGGTTCTTTAATATTTTGTTTCAAAAACATTTTATTTAAAAAGGACTTGAACACTTATTTATTTGTGACAAATAATTAATTAAAATTTAGGTCATTTGTTGTGACATTGTTCTATATGAGCTTACAAATGTACGGAAGCCCAGAGAGGCAACAGAAAGAATTTTTTTTTTTCTAAGATTTTCTTTTGCCTTGAAAGGCAAACAAAATTTTTCTTTTATTCTCTTGTGAAAAGTATTAGTTTATCAATATTAGGTTAAAACATAATAGTGGTAAGAAATGTAGCCACATAAAAAAATCAAATACAACATGGCAAAACAGAATCAAAGTCAGCTGCACTAACCACTAGGCCACAGACCTATTATGAGACGTAGAAGGCGGATGTAAATGATACGGACAACTACGCGTGTATTTGGGCAGCATTGGACAAGCGTGGGGACATCCTGTCCACAAAGACGCACATTTTTTACGGGCGCTAGTTTGTCCCTAACTGTAGAAGGAATGGGCAGCATGCCTTCTCAACATCAGGTGGGACTGACTGACTCTCTGCAGACTGGTGGAGCGCTGACTCCCGCGATCACATGCAATTGTACTCCAAAACCACCCCAGTGAATTAAAAAGTAGGCTCATTTCTAAATGGGGCATTTCATTTATAGACTTTTAATGTTTAATTTGTTACTTTAAAACATCTCAAAATGTTTTTTAAAGCCAGATTTATGGTAAAATGAACAACTTCCTACTTTCTGAACTGACCTTCACAGTAGCACTTCCTAGTGGACAGAAAATGTATTACAAAAATACATACTTTGAAAATTTTAAAGCGACAAAAATAAATTTTTTGTTTGCCGTTCAGGGCAAAAAATAACTTAGAAAAATGCCACAAGAAAAAAAATATTTTTCTGTTTGCCTCTCTGGGCTGAGAAATAAAAAACTTAGAAAAATGCCACAAGAATATTTTTCTGTTGCCTTTCAGGGCTTCCGTACAAAGACAATATTAATATGTCAATTTCACATTTTGTGTTAGGTTTATCAAGCTGTTCCCATACAGACGAATGGCGAAGAACAATTATCTGTAAAAAATTAGTTAACACTATTTTTATATGTGTAAAAATATTATTTTAATACGTTTTTTAAAATATCTTTGTTGCCAGAAAGTTAAAAGTATTCTTATGTAATTAGTGACATGGTCCTGAGTTGTTTCTGTGTTTTCTGTGCAGCTTAATTTCATATTTAGATCTTTTTATTTGGTCAGATTCAGTTAAAGATCAATTAAATAGAATCAAACCTTTATTATTTAGGTGCATCAGATCTGTTATCAAACTTAATCTGCAGCTGAACAGGAAGAACATAAATGCTTTTATTGGATTAAAGGACAAAAAATACCTCTATCATAAACTCACACTGGATTAAGGTGGATTAAGTCACCTGCTTGAACAAAGTTCCTTAACAGACTAAAAACAGGAATTTTTTATGGCTCCGATCAGGAATGTTTTAGTCCTGCTGCTCCCTGGAGTGACGTTAAAAAGAGGAACGCAGATCCGCAGCCAAGAACTTGCTGTCTTAAATCTTTGTGCCGAGAACATGTGCGGTGAAGACGATTTCATAAAAGTTACTCCAGAGTTTGTCTCCTGTGGTTTTCCAAGGCTGGAAATCCTGAACTTAATCACAGGATTTAAACTCGGATCAGTAAATTAGGGTGTTGGGAGCAAAACTATTCTTCCTCCTTCTCAGCTGCATAAAAACAAGGGTTTGATGTGTAAAAATGGCCACTTCCTGTTTATGTGTGGGTTTCTTCCTCCTCCATTCATGAAGCTAAGAGAGGAGAAGGACGAGGCCCGGCCCGACGGCTCGGCCAAGGCCTTTCCTCATGGAGGCAGTGAGGGAATTCTCTCCGCTGCTTCTTGAGGAGACATCACCTCGTCTCGGTGTGGACAAAAACAACCACTTTCTGTAGCCAGTTCTTGACTCTGTTGCCATGGAAACCCACAGACTAGCTGGAAGAGGTTTTGTATTCCTGTGGGAGAGTTGTAAATGTGCCGTTTCACAGCTGTGTGTGTGTGTAAAAGGATTATTTTGGTGAAAAGGTTTGTTTTGGGAAGCTTTATTCTGGAATTCCAGTTATTCCCTCAGCCTGTATTCTCCAGACGTCTCACCCAGCGCTCCGATTGTTTCTGAATCAGATGTTTTCGTGGTAACAGGCTCGGTGAGTGTGTTGTTTTTAGGACGTAAAACTGTACCTTTATTTTTCCTTCTGCTCATCCAAAGGAGAACTTCCAACAATTGAAGGACGTACCTTTTTGTTTAGGATGTTGTTCCACCCACTCCCAGCTGCTCACAATGTTGTTTCTCTCTCTGCACACTTCCTGTTTTGAACCCTCCTCACACACTCTCATCATCAGATTAGTCTGCAGGTGTCAAATCCGTCTTCATCCTGATGTCTTCCTGTTTTTAAATTGTACTTTCTGTTACTGTTTCTGTTACTGATGGTTCTTTAGGAGATTGACTTCAGCGAAGACCAGAAGTAACGCTGGCTCGATTAACAAACTGTGTAGTTGTAAAACAAGAAAAGAGGAGCGATGTTTTCATGCTAGCCTCCTGTCATCACCAGGGGAATGTGTGCTCCAGCGAACCGTTATGGTGAGGAAGAAGCTGACAGCCAGAGAAGGCCGAGGCTGGATCTCCGGTACCCTCTTCTGTACCCACTTCAGAGTGGCCTTCGTACCCCAGGACAGTCCCAAACCAGATGTGAGTCTTTAGCTGAGCTGACCTTTAACCTCTTACGTGTGTTATATTACTCAGGTGTCTAAAGGAGACAATTAAAGTTCAGTCATGCTAAAATCACACCGACTTCAATTTCTATCATTTCAAAACTCAGGACAAAATAAAAATGAATAATTAAATAATCCATCTCGTCCTTTATTTGGAATTCTACAGCTTCAGATGAGCAACTTCACACCACTAATTAAACTGGTGTCATTTAAAACACAGAACCATCCATCCTATCCATTCCCATCCGTTCCAATCTATTCCCATCCATCCTTTCCTTATGCTTATCCTGTAATATGTACGATAGGGGAACCCAGAGCTTTCCTCCTGGGAGAATCCATAGTCCCACTCCAGATATGATATATTACCCCCCCAGAAGGTTCTGGATTTCTGGCAACCAGGAGGTGTCCTAATCAGATGCCCGGACCTCCTCAGCTGACTCCGTACAGCAGGGGTCTCCAACTCCAGTCCTCGAGAGCTGCCACCCTGCTAGTTTTCTGTGTTTCTGTGTTTCCTGCTCTGCCACACCTGAATGGAGTAATTTAATCCTCACCTTACCTCTGCACAGGCCTGTTAATTACTCATTCATTTCATTCAGGTGTGTAGGAGCAAAGAAACAGCCAATATGTGCAGGATGGTAGCTCTTGAGGACCCTGCCATATAGTAAGGAGGAGCAACGGCTCTACTCCGAGCTCCACCTACATGAATCCAGGATCTGGTTCTTTTAGTCACAATCATAACATTTCATGACTCAAGGAGGAGGATTAGAAAATCAGGAGCTCTAGTGTTCGGCTCGGCTCCTTCGCCAGAGCCGTTGGTTCTGCAGACCAAACCCAGATCCATCGGTCCTTTCTCCTTCCATCTTTCCATCCGTCAGGACTCCAGGATGTTTGAACTCCCAACACCTTGTACTCCTTGCTCACCATGCCAAGGTCAACACGCAGGATGTTCCAAAACAACAAGATAGCGCAACTCAGCTCTGCTCTGAACACTTGGAAGAGCTACATCAACACAAAACTGACAGAGCGAAGGAATCCCTCCCCCCGCCCCAACTCACATCAAGCTTCATTGACCCACCTGATCCATCTCGCCGATTCCCACCCCTCTACCCTGTGCAATTCACCCCCTGCCCCGCCCGCCAACACAGTATCTCGCTGTCACATTCACAGCTCTCAGTATCCTCTGTCTGATATGAACCTGGTCCAGATTTGAGGGAAGATGTTCCTTATCAATGTTTCCAGGACAAATGTGGACCTAATGAAATGTTAGTTTTCCCTATTCCTGTTATAATTTCTACAAGGCAAAATATGTCTGTTCATTCATACAGACCAAGGAATGTTATAGCGGTTCCTTATCAGTCCCATTCAGCGCAGTGTCCTCCCACCATTTCCTTAAAGGTGCCTTTATTAAATGTCAGATCTCTCAACAAGTCATTTTTAGTAAATGATCTTATCTCTGCTCATCTGTATGCTTTTATCTGAAACATGTCTGAGACATGCCATTAAACAGAACTTGGTCCGTTCTCTGACATTTCTGAACTTATTTGTTCAAACAAATAAATAAACTAAGCCCTGGAACTGTGGGATAAATATTTGACTCTAAAGCTACTCCAAAGACATTAAAAGCTAATATATAAACCCATCATGGATTTTTAAATGGAAGGCATTTTTTGTTTGATCATGTTTATTGTAATAGAACAAATTTGCTATTTTTCTTACCTAAATTAAAACACGTGTTCAAACAGTACCCTGTCTGAAATATTTTATCATAGTTTCTGTGAAGGGGTATGCTTTTAAATTGATCTATTTTATCGGTAAATAACTTCCAAAATGTATGGATTGTAGAAATGGAAAAAATCGTGATTTTGCAAAAAATAAATCGTGATATGATTTTTTTTCCATATCGCCCACCCCTACCTTCATGTATTCATTAGCCTATGATTGAATGTTTCTTATGCTGCTCCTTCTGCACTGTTTACTGCTAAACGTTTTTGACTATGCCTTCTATCTAATTGTCTGAATTATTTCTTTGTGTATTGTTATTAATGCTTTTGATGCTCCTGCTCTGTAAAGCACATTGAATTGCCTCCATGTTTGAAATGTGCTATACAAATAAAGCTGCCTTGCCTTGTTCTTATCCTGAGGGAGCTTCCTTACTATCCCACTGGAAGTAAAAGCTGCTGCTGAGCCGTAGAGAGTCATGTGATGTTGGACATGTGAGATTATAAATCCTCTAACTGTAAAGGTGTTTTTATCCTTTAGTCCCTGTGATGCACTACAGAGTAAAGGTTAATGTGTGTTCTTTGTTTTTACAACTACTGGATTCAGCCTTATGTTGATGTTTGAAAGTATTTTTTCTGTCATTCATAATTGCATTAATATTAATAATTTAATAATAACGTTTTAGAAAATAAATCATGTTTTCCGCTGCAGGACAACGCAGATCCAGTTCTACTCGGAGATCATGACGTCGCTTTGGCATCGATAGAGAAGGTCGTCGCTGGTGAGTAAACCCTCCGGTCCCAGTCGTGTTATCAGCTGGGTTTTTGCTGTGAGACGATCACTGACATGATTAGATATAATTATCTGTTATAGTTACGGCTCTAGCATTTAAACTGCAGCTTATCTTTTATTAATAAATGATAAACTCAAAGCCTCTGATCGCTCCGACGGAGACATTTAACATCAAATATTTATTCAAATGTTAAACTGAGTGTGTTTAACTGTTTGCTGTTTGACTGGTACCGGTTTGCCTTTCAGTCGGACCAAACAGAACCAAGCTGGTGACTCCAAACTCCTCGCTGAAGTTCACCCCAGAAGAACTGGTGCTTTACTGTAGAGACATGCGGGTCATGTGTTTCCTGTTTGACCGGCTGACCCCCGACGCTCAGGTCATAGAGGTGCGTGTGTGTGTGTGTGTGTGGGTGTGTGTGTCAGTATTCATCTGTAGGTGTGTGTGCGTTTGCACGTGTGTGTGTATGTAAGAGACTATAGGTGTGTATGTGTGTGTCTGTATGTGTGTGTGTCTGTATGTGTATGTATATATGTGTATGTGTGCGTGTGTGTCTGTGTGTGTGTGTGCCTGTCTGTATGATGGTGTGTAGATGTGTGTCTGCAGGTGTATGTGTGTCAGTGTTCATCTGTAGGTATGTGTGTGTGTCTATGTAAGAGACTATAGGTGTGTGTAGATATGTGTGTCTGTATGGTGTATATATATATGTGTGTGTGTCTGTGCACGTGCAATGGTGAGTTTCTATGTGTAGGGGTGTGTGCGTTTGTACGCCTGTGTGTGAGAGACTATAGGTGTGTGTGTATATATGTGTATATGTATGTGTGTGTGCATCTGTAGTTGTGTAGCGGTGTGTGTGTTTTAGATGTGTTCCAGCTTCTTTCGGAATGCCCTGAGTGTCAGACTTACGGTTGCAGTCATCAGTCATTCCAGAGTCGCGTGACATCAGCCTCCCTGCTGAAAGTTGACGACCTTTGTCATGTTGATGACATCACTGTGGTTTCCCTCCTCAGATAACCTACACCATCGCCAAGACCTACCAGCCTCTCAAACCCGGGTCCGTTTTATCTTTCCAGAACGCTGCCCTTGGGAGTGTAGGTGGGTGCTTTAATACACACACCAGAGATCTTATCACTCAGTCCGTCTATCATCCTCTACCTGTGTGCAGTCATGACATCTAATGCTGAGATAAACATCAGAAGAGACACGAGGACCAGTCTGACTTGAGTTTTCTGCATATTTGCGCTCTGATGAATATTTATTAGATTAGTGGTTCAGTGAGAGAGGGGAACTGAACGCCCACCCAAATCCCAAAACACAGATCTTTTATTCATGCGTCTTCTCTGAAATTCAGAAAGTCTGATCGTTTTTTACTCCGTCCAAAGACAGAACACACATCAGCGAATCCGTGATCCCAGTTTCTCATCTCTCTCCGACTTCCTCTCTGTGTGATTTGGACCATCTGGAGCCCCATCTGAGTCAGACGCATGTTGTTTTTTGGCCTGTTTGAAGTGTCTTTCACTGTAAGAGTTCTGAATAATTATTGTGTATCTGAGCAGCCTCTGTTCAGAGAAATAGAGTTCATGTCAGACATCTCAGACATAAGACACCAAAAAGCAGATTCTATACATTTTGTATGGCAGGGGGTTATCTGGTTATTTAGCTGCATAAATATCAATGTGAAACTGACTTTCACTCAGTGACGTTAAAGTTTATAAAATAAAATAATCTTTGCATGAACTCCAACGACAGCAGCAGCTGGTGCTGAGTCGAGTCTATTCCATTTAGCTCATCTTTACCATCCAAATACCCCCAAACTCCAACTCGCTTCTCCAAACTGAGGTAGTGCCGGAAGCTACGGGCGATGTGCTAACTTCAGGATGGCTGAAACATTTTAAATTCAAGGTGAGAAACTGGAAACATCAGATTGGGTCTGAGCTGAAGCTCACGGATCCTCCAGATGCCGAGTCTGGAAACGTTCCGCTCGGCTTTGAAAGCAAAACCACGTGGGAAGAAATCCGTCAGCGGTTTGGACCTGAGGCTGTCCGTGTTTGAAAAAGCTGGATTTATGAAACCCCCTAAATTAAATGTATAATTAAGCAGTCAGCTGAAAACACGATCTGAACGAGCACGTATGGAAACACGAGCCTGCCCACGTCGGGTTACGTTAAAGCTACGCTAGGCTGGACACTCTGTGGACGACTGTCAGCTCATAGATGAATAATACAAGACCGACCCCCCCCCCCTAGTCTTTAGATGTTCTAGAGTTCACCTCTGCCCTAAAGGTCGAGCGTGCGGTCGGATCTTTTTGTCCTGATCTTGTGAGACGGTCGACAAAATCAAAGGGAGGCGGTTTTAAGTTCAGGATTAACCAACTGGGTGTAACTTCTACCAACTCATAAGGCATATTTACATTATTACTGTAATAGTGTTGAATAATTAACGTCAGTAACTAGTTACTAATGTTCATTAATGCCGGCTGTCCCTCTTAAGCAAATAAAAATAATGTTCTGATTTTCTAAACAATATCTGGCCCAGAAACAAGCCTCCGCTTTAGCATTCGATTCCTTTTTCCTCCTCCAGAAATGAAGCAGTTTCTAAGCAACCGTCGCCGAGACACCCACATGAACTGGTTTGATTCAGCCTCAGACTGGGAGCAGGAGCTGGAGAGGTGTGGAGCCACCAGCTGGAGAGTCAGTTCCGTCAACGACCGCTTTGAAATGTCCACCAGGTAAAAAGCACGGGCGTCCCAAACAGGAAGCCAGGATTTAGATCCAGGTTTATGTTCTTCATGCAGACTAAAGCTGCTGTTCTTATTGGTTCCTGACAGTCTGTCCAGATTCATCGTGGTTCCACACAAGGTTCTGGACACGGAGCTGAAGAAGAGCTTTTCCCATTTTAACGAGGGACGCATCCCCGTGAGTCATTTATTAACTCACTCACCTTACGGATGTGTTAGTTCTATTTTACCAAATCTGGACACTTACCTCATATAGATTAAATGTTCTAACTCCTTTTTTATCTTTTATTTACGACTCAAACGTGTCTTCTTGGATTAGAAGATCAGAAAAATCAACCTTAAAAGTAAAAAAAATATTTTTCCAGTATCCATGGACACACAAAACAAGAAGGCAAGAATAAAAACTGAAGTTCTTCTAGTAGGAACACGTTTTCCTGGAGTTTAAATCATCATTAACATTCTTTAAAACAAATGAGAAACGAAGCAGAGGTGCAGTTTGGGCTTTTGGGGAGGTTTTAGTGTGAAATGTTTTTTCTTTTTAATGCAGCGCTGGTGCTGGAGGCATCCCAGAGGCAGCGATCTGCTGCGGATGTCCAGCTTTCAGAATAACATCTACCACGAGAAGGACGACATCAGGTGTGTGGAAACAGCAGTACGATTATTCCCGAGGCTGACTTTATCCTGGAGGTCTGCCTCAGAAAGTTCATAGTTTAGATATTTCTTCATATCTATGTTTGAAACATTTACATTTCATTTCTGCCTTTACAGTAAAAACGCTGACAGCAATTAGAAATAAAAGAGACTATTAAGCTGAATTTTGAGTCACCAGCTGCATCTTGTGTGGAAAAACATCCCAGACAGACTCAGAGCTAGAAATGAAAACTATTTAAACTCAGAGCAGAAGTGGAATTTAAATTTGGACTCTTCTGAACTGCTTCAGACTGTTACAAAAGGAAATAAAAAATGCTCTGCTGACAAACAGAGTCATAAAAACGAGGACGAAGTCATTTTCCGAGGCCTTCAGATCCCGTCCCTGAGCTCATTCCAGTTCCAGAGTTGCTTTATGCAGGTTTTACTACTTTTCACCAATGAGTTACAGACTCTTTCTGCATGAGTCACATTTTCACCAGTAGCAGGTATTTTTATCACCGTTTAGAGAAGATGCACTGATAAATTTAGTAGTGGTGTGAACAGGAAACGAACTGAAATAGCTGTTACCCACAGGCTGCAGCTTTCCTGTTTATCTGCAAACTCAAGTTTGGAGTTTAAAACTTCCTTGCTTTTGTTTTTATTTCTACTAAATAAAACTTTTTTAATTCAATAATTTTGACTGCTGAGGGGTTTCTGAATGAAAGCTTAAGGGTTTGGAAGCTGCTGCTGGTAGAAATTGGCTCCTAAATAAGATTAACTTCTGTGTTTTAGTGAATTAAATCATGTGACTGATGGAAGCCTCCAACGATAACTAGATTAGAAGCAGCAGTGTGTTAACAGCAGGATGTGCTGCTCTGCAGAAACCTGGAGATGGTTCTGTTTGGTTGTCAGTCCTCTCTGTGTGTGGTGGTGGAGCTGGGGGAGGAGCTGCCGTCGCCCGCAGACATCCAGCTGGCTCACAGCCGGCTACGCGCCCTCTGTCTGGGAGGTGGGCTCCACACACAACACACACCTGAACAAATATCAGCACATGCACACACGTACACACACGCGCACACACACACGCCCACGCACACACAGACACACACACACACATACACGCATAGATGCACGCACACACACGCAAGCGGATACACACACGCATACACACACACACACACACACACACACACACACATGACCTGATGCACACACATGTATGCGCGCACACACACGCATACACGCAGACACACAGGCATGCACACACACACACACACACACAGATGCATACACGCACGCACATTCTCATCTAACCATCTTAGTGACGACCATCTATTGACTTCCATTCATTTTTGGGACTGTATTATGCCTAACTCATACCCTAACCATAACCAATGCTTATCTATTCCTAACCTTAACTAAACTTAATTCACACCATACCTCTAAAACTAACGAGTAGAGCTCTGTACGATTGCACCAAAGTGAGGACTGGGCAAATGTCCTCACTTTGATACTAAAAGTCCTCACACAAGTACACACACACACAGATGCATACACGCGCACACACTTTCACACAGATGCATACACGCGCACACACACACACACACACACACACAAGTGTAATTTTTCTGCACCATTTTCTAAAGTGGGACATAAAGAAAAATTAACAAAAAGATTTAAAAATGAGATGAAAGTATTTTCAGGATTTTTTTTGTGTCTCTGCATCTTTTTTTAAAAAAGACAGAAAGCATCTTTATTTCTTTGATAACTCTCTGAGATGTTAGCTTGTCTAAGTTGGGCCAAAGCGTTTGAAAAGCTGTTTTTCTCCCTGTGACTCCATCAGTGTCGCTTCTGTCACGTAAACTCAAGCTGGCTGAGGAAGAACCCGTCTGCAGCTGCAGGCGGTGGCTAAAGGTCACCGATTATCAGCTGCTTGTTTTGTCTCCTTCACAAAGTTATCCTGTGAAAACTCCCACAGCTGAGTCTAACTGGGTCCCAGTCATCCCAGCTCCAGCTCCAGCCAGGGAAACAAACTCATGTTACTCTTAGAAAACCTTAAATTTAGGCCCTAATCTATCACATGAGGCTTATTGGGCTGTAAGGGTTAACATTTGTATAAATGTCTGATATGGATCTCACGCTTGCTGTCACAGATATCTCCACTTCTGTTTCTGTTCCTGATGATAAATGGTTATCTACCCTGGAGAACACCCACTGGCTCGACTACATCAGGTAAAATGGCTGATGTGATGGTCTCATCAGGCCGTTCGTGTCATCCAGTCGGTCAAATCTAGGATTATTTATGTGTGCAACTGAAGGCTGATTAAAAAAACATCAAAGAACTGTGATCAGAGGGATTTCTGCAGTTTATTATAAGAAATAGAAATAAATGAAGATGCTCTACATAAGGAAGCTTTTTGTTGTTTTTCTGTAATTTATTTGCATTCATGTTCTGCACATTTGAAAAAATGTAAAACATGTAAAAAACAAATGTTTTAACACATTACACCACACCCACAAACCAGAGCAGGGTCATTCTGTTACATCATCTGGTAAAGAGGAGCACTGAGGCGGTCCGTCAGAACCAACCATCACTTATCAGAGACGACAGGAGACGAACAGCTGATTGAATCTCACCCTGGCTGCAGCACGCTAGACTTCACACCACCTGGTGTTGGAGGAGGTGTTCTCACCCTGAAGCTAAACAGATTCATCCGTTTGTCAAAAACCTGTCCCTTCAGGAGTAGCCACAGCCAATCATCTGTCTCCATTTAATCCTGTCTTCTGCATCCTCTACTCTTGACCTCTCAGTCTGGAGGCTCCAACCTCAGCATCCTACCACCTCTGTAATCATTGTCCCTAAACATCTAACCTGAGCTGCTCCTCTGATCACCTGATAATAAACATCACTAACAAGCTGCTGACTCCACTCGTTGGCTTTGTGTCTGATAAAGTCCACCTTCTGCAGCTGGATATCTCAAAGGAGCTTCTGAAGGAGACCTGATTGTGACCGTGTCTCTGTGTCTCCAGGTCCTGCCTGAGGAAAGCTTCAGAGGTGGCCTGTTTGCTTCGCAGCGGTCACCTGACGGTGGCACTGCAAGGTGAGTGGTCACGCCAGACCCCGGCTCACGTAATTCAGTCCATCCATTATTTACATCAGCTCCTTCTCATTAGGAGCCGTTTAGCACCAACCACCTCACTCCACTGAGCCGACATGCACACTGAGAAAAGGCTTTAGAGGCACCAGCAGTTTCACATCACATCTTCCTTTTTGAATGATTTGATATTCTTCAGGTTTGACTTCGTGCAAAGAAATGTTTTCCCTTTAAATCTCAGAGAACAGCTTCACACTCAGGAGAGAGGGTTTCTCTGAGCGTTTCTGTGCTTTTGTTGGAGCCTGATTCCACTCTTTTAGGATCTTTGCTGTCAGTTCAGAAGTGCTTTGTCCTCTTGATGCTACAGATGTTTTCATCACTCTGGCAGAATATTTGCAGTTCGTTCCTTTTCAAACTGTAAAAGGTTTCAGGAACTAAAGACACCTGGTGACGACGCTGCTCGTTTAAAAGGAACCGAACCCACCCATTTTTATTTCTGCACCTTTGTGCTTTGAACAGAAAGTGCTGGTGGTTTTTCTGTTATGGCATCTTTCTCTGTATATATTCTCAGAGAAAACGGAAGCTGGAGGTTTAGGTGGGACCCGATCCAGACGGTTCCACTGAGTTATTCCCATGTCAGAGTGAGTAGTATCAGCTAGCACAGGCCCTGGAGAAAACCATTGTTGTCAAAGAGCAGATTCACTGAGAAATTATGTTCAACTTTTTAATTTTGAAAATGATCAGTTACTCTGAGTTTTTCATGCAGGCTGAACATGAAAATAGTCTCCTACACCTATCTCCTGCATTAGCTTCTGATAGAAAAAAAGACGGTGAAACGCTAGAATTAGAAAAGTCTGACAGATCTACGTCACACTGTCACTTAACATTCATGGACTCACCCATCTTGACTCACAACGGGGAAGGCTGTTGCTGGTTTAGTGTCCAGGAAACAGCAGAGAACTTCTCTGCTAGTAGAAGCTAACTGTTAGCATTAGCAAGTCCACCACACAGCAGAACTCCTCCAGGCTCCAAATATCAGGAAATCCTGCCGTCTGAAGATACATTGTCCTCCTCTAAAACGGATGAATCACTGTTGTGTTGTAACGTGCCTTGGGGGGTTGTTGAACTCTAGAAAGCGCTATATAACTGCAGGCCATTTACCATAAGAACCTAAATTTTTTAAAAAATGAGGAAAAGACCTCGTTGCCTTTGTTTGAAGCTGCTTTGGCCTGTTGCTGCTGCTGTTGTTGCTGACAGACCCAGATCTGGATTTTTCAAACCATTGCTGTTCATCAGCTGATGACGTCCATCTGGCTCCTCTCAGATGCTGCTGGGGTTTAACTTTCTGCAGCTCTGTCGTCATTAGTTTATCTGTTCATGTGATAGCCGTGCTCCAGGATTTTCCTCTGACTCAACAGGACCCAAACGTCTCAGCGCGCACCCGCCCCAGGAGACCTGTTGTCACCCTGTTAGCGTGTCTGCAGCTTGGTCTTCATCCCTCATCGTCCCTCCCTGCTGCCCTTCCTTTAGTTAAAAGATGCAGCAGCAGAATTAAAAGGTGGTTAGAGATGAAAGATTAATGTGTCCCTATGGTGCTGCAGGAAAACTGGCTGCACAGCAGTCACAGCTAGTGATGTTAAAATGACTCAGCACAGTTTAGAAGCGATGAGTCATGCAGATGCTGTGCTGACAGTAATAACACACATCAAACCAATAAGGGTTCCTAAATGCTTTGTAGCACAAGTCAGGTGGGAAAAATCAAACCGTAAACGTTGGTTGATGTTAGATAACGAGTCAGAAAATGGCCGATGTCTGAGCACGTCCCTGTCCTGTCCCTGTACAGAGGTGGAAGACCGGGACATGAGCTGCATGGTGTCCAGCCTGGTACAGGTGATGTGTGACCCCCACTGTCGGACCCAGCACGGCTTCCAGGGCCTGGTGCAGAAGGAGTGGGTGATGGCCGGACACCGGTTCTACAGCCGCATCAACTATCACCGTGACAACGACAAAGAAGAGGTGAGAGGTGGTGTGATCTGGAGCTGTAAAACAAAATCTGCTGCATGAGTGCAAACGTAGGACATCATGTTAGGAGGTGTGACTGTGAGCTGCTCTTTGGTTTTTTTTTTTGTGTTTGTTTGAGGTTTTTGTTCCGGATTCTCAGAGTTCCCTCTCACACTTCCTACCTTCATTTAACTTTCTTCCACCAGTCTCCAGTCTTCCTGCTCTTCCTGGATTGTGTGTGGCAGCTGTGGTTCCAGTTTCCCTCTCGCTTCCAGCTGACGGATGACTTCCTGTTGGCCCTGCATGACAGCGTTCACCTGCCGCTCTTCTCCACCTTCCTGGCAAACTGCCAGCGGGAGAGATGCAAACGTTCCCAGGTACGGAGCGCCTGAGTGGGAATTTATCATCCTTTTCCTTTAAACATGCCCTTCAGAGTAAACCTGACACCATTTCTGAACTGAACCCAGAACCTCGGCCAGTCCTATACCCCCGTCAACGGCTGGAGGGACGTGCTGAGTCCAGACTCTTCCGACGCATCCGACCCTCCTCTTCCGCCGGTGTGGGACTGGGCCCTGCAGCACAGCCATGAGAGACAAGATCGTTTCACCCAACCCGTCCCTCCGACTCCCCCGCTCCAGCCACTGCTCAACGGAAACCTCAACACCAACCCGGAGGCACACAGGGTTCGTCTCCCATGTCTGTAACAGGGTCCTGAGCATCAGGGTGCACAAAGGACTGATGTTCTAAGACCACAGCGCCCTCTTGTGGTCGCTATGAGATATAATTAGAAGTAATTAAATCATCAGAGCATTTACATTAGTCTTTTATAAAGCCCAGGTGCTGTGACATGTGACCTGTGAGCATCATGTGGTTGGACTGGAGGGAAACTAGAGAAATTGCTGTTTTAAACTACGAAACCACAGCTTGACGCAGAGAACAAAACACAATTTAAAAATATAGAGAAGATCAGAGAAATATGCTGAACTTTCAGCTGAAAGTGGTTTTCTGGTTGTGTGGAGTATCCATGAGTATTTCTGAGTATTTATGCGTATATATAAGTATTTTGGGGGTATTTGAGTATTTTTAAATATTTATGAGTTTTTATAGGTATATATGGGTATTCAGGTGTATGAGTATTCATGTGTATTTATCAGTATTTGTAAGGCTTGATGAATATTTCTGAGTATTTATGAGTATACTGGAGCTGGCAGTCAGATGTGTGAGTGTTTACTTCCTTTTCACTGACTTTAGTTCACCTGTTGTTATTTTTAAAAAGTGTTTTTAAGTTAAAATAAATCTTTTTTTTTTTTTCTGCCTCCTTCAATGGTTCCAGCAGCTGATCGACACCATCCCTGGCTCGGTGTTCCTGCTCTCTCGAGGCACCTTCACCTGCCCTGCTAACCTGCCCCCCTGGCGCAGCAACACTTCTGGCATTTACAAAAAGAGCCACCGGAGGGCGCCGTCTTCTGAGGGCGTGCCCGGCCTGGAGAGGCTTCTGAAAGCATGGGCCCTGGCAGAGTTCCCTCAGAGCATCCCATCCAACTTTGGACCACAGGGACCTCTTGACCCCTATGAGCCTCTGCTGCCCCTCCTCATGGGGCCCTGCATGGGCCTGTGGAGAGAGTGCTACCTCCGGGGGGCGCTCCATGCTCAGGTACGTGCCTGGAGTCATGTCCTTTTTGTTCGGTGTATAATATGGATGAATCATCAGGTGTAGGTGGTCGTGACTGCTCGTTCTGTAGACGACGTCGGCTGATTTGTCTGCCTAGCAGCCTCACCGTCTCTATGGTGATGATAAGAATAGAGGAGGGCTGTGTGGGCGAGTACAGTCGCTTATTTTATTCAAGCAGAGGAAGAAATCTGCTAACAGGTCCGTGTCGGGTAAGAAGCTCCGGTACAGGAAACACCTGCTGTAGATGAACGAGCACTAGTTAAACCCTGGGTGTTTTATCATTTTGAAAAAAATTAGGTCGGCTTGATGCGTGTGTGTGTGTGTGTGTGTGTGTGTGTGTGTGTGTGTGTACACAGTGCTGATAAAACCGTGCTTAAAGAACCCGTTCAGAGACATTTCTGTTTTCTGTGTTGTTCTAAACGTCTCCTACAATCATTTCTTAACCTTTTGACATTTTACTGTAAGAAATGAACTTCTGAAAAGACAATTGAAGGTCGTTCTTTTAAAGGTTTGCCTTCACCATCAGTTAAGAACCCTTTGGGGCAAAACCGGAACTATTTGGTTACATCATTTAGCTCCTGCAGGCGACCTGGACCGAGAAGCAGCTGAGAGGCAGAGGAAGTTCTGATCAGGATGACTCGTTTTTATTTAGGAAGCTGCTGAGACCGCAGGAGGAGAGACAGGGATACACAGTGATGTTGGAGTCGTCACAAACGCAGGATTCAGTTGTTTCCTCCAAAAGTTTTAAAACCAGCTAAACTGTTTCTATTGACCAACAGACCAAAGGTGACACCCATTTGGGTTTTGTGATGCCGTAAATGGAATGTGACCATGTTGCTCTCTGTCCTCAGGCATTCTCCCATCCCGTCTCCACCAACCAGCCCCATCCTGTGGAGCGCCTGGCTCAGGAGGTGCAGCAGCTCAAAGACAAGCTGGCACAAGCCTCCACCAGCACTAACACCAGTACCGACCCGCCCACTGTGACGCCTAAACCGCGGCGAACTGACACCAACCTGAACCGGAGCACCAACAACAGCACCTTCCTGTACCCGACATCAAGGACTCCGGCCACAGCGGCAGCCCCCAGGCCGGCTCCCCCACCTACCTCCACCAATAACCAAACCTCCAGGACCCCTCCCTCTGCCTCGGCACCACTGTCCAGGCCCGGGAACAGAGACACCTGCAGCACCAACAAGCACTCGTTCCTGTTTGGAAACTCGTCTGTAACAGACGCTCGAGCCGACCGACGCTACTACCCCCCTCCCACCAATGCCAAGTTGCCTAAGAGCAACGGGCCCTCGCTGGCCTCATGAGACCTCATCACACCCCAGAACCAAACCCAACACCTCGCTCACTGGCATCCAGAGCCGAGGAGACCCAAAGAACGGGCAAGTCTGGAACTAACGAGGAGCTGCTTGGTGTCCGTGCTGTACAAACTACAACAGTGTTCTGGTTTAAAACATGACCCAGATGGATGGAGGCGGTCCCGCTGACATGGTCCAGACACATTTCAGGAAAATCACATCTCAGAAGGACATGAAAGCTTGTTTCTATTTTTAGTCTCATCAGATAATGGCGTCAGGAGGCCGGTTCCAGAGGCGCTTCGTCAGCTTTTAACCTTTAAACCTTTTCAGCGACTCTAAAACTGCAGCTCGTTGTTTTTTATGATCTTTTTCAGTCACATTTAAACACAAAGGAGAATTCTGTCTGGTTCCTATCAGTTGATGATTTCTGCTGTTGCTGACTTTAATGTGGAATTCAGGACACGGGAGCTATTTTTGGTACCTCTCTGCTCTCGCGTCCCTCCGGAGTGGTCCACGTTCAGCCCAGATCCTTTCAGTCTAATACCATACAAACATTTCACCTACCAAGTATTATTTATCAGTGTCTGATGTGGGGAAGAAAAATGTATCACCAAAGTTTATTGTTTTTTTTGTGGGACCTTAAAGGGAAAGTCAGCGTTGGAAACAAGGGAACGCTTTATTTCCTCTGATGTTTACGTTTGGAGTTAGCTTTCAGGTCAACTGCTGAAGTTAAAGGATGATTTTTAAACATTTTGACATTTTTCTGTGTCAAAGTTATAAATAATTCCCATCTCACCAGCTGTAGATGGGAATTATTTACAGCTCTGACACAGAAACATACTTTAGAACGGACAGAAAGATGATCCAGTATTGGGAATGGGGGGGTTATTTCCTCTGTTTACTCTCCAGTCTAGACTGTATTTAAAGTGGAGATGTTATAATTTTATTTTTGTAATTGGGTTTTTGTATAACATCCCTCTCACATAAAGCAGCTTTATTCTTGGATGTTTTCAGTACCATGGCTCCGTGGGAACGAGGCTACATCAGTCTGCCTCTGAGTGGTTCAGACTAGAAGTCGACCGATATCGGTTCTTCTATTGCCGATGCTGATATGTGCTGCCGATTTTTTTGGGACAATTTTCATGGCTGATATCTCGAAGTATTTCACCTCATTTGCATGCTAAAATGTCACTAACGACATCAGTTGATACAGAAAATTTCTGAAGCTGAATCAGTTTTTAACACTGAATTTAAGCAGCGGTTAAATGTTAATTTTGTGCACTGCTCAGTGTTAAAATCAGACATTTAAAGTTAATCAAACAAATTAGTAAAGTGACCAAATATTATTATATTCAAAGCTGGTTTAGAAAAAGAAATTTTAGTTGAAAATAATTAGGCAAATGTATTTATTATGTTGATGTTTTTCAGGAATGTAAATATTTGGCTTTACTAAGGAGGTAAATCGGCTTATGTCAATATGTAAAACAATAAAAAGTCAAATATCAGCCCACTGATATATCGGTCTTCTCCTAGTTTAGACACATCGAAAGATTTTTGCTGATTGGTGCTGGAACATGACATAGTGTTACCCCTCCTTTCCACCAGACGTGAAAGCAGCGTGTTACACAATAGAGGCGCAGTCAGCTCGCTGGGGCAGCAGCCTAAGCAGAGGCCCAGGCGTTCCCTGAACAGCCGAGAAACAAAGTCCATCCAATGTATCCTTGCTTTTGGTGGGTGGGGGCTCGACAAGTGAGAGGCTAATTTTCCTTATTGTGACATCACAATCAGGGATGCTCATTTTAGGCACATCATTTCTAAAACCAAACACTAACAGGAAATGAATGAATGGGTGGATTTTTTTTCCTGTTTGGAGTGTTTATAGAGGCAGTAGAGACCCACATGTCAGCACAAAAGGATGCAAAAAGTGAGTTTTCCATAATGTCTCCTTTAAACCAGAGGGAAAAAACCATCAGCACCTTTAAATCCCAACAGCAGGGTCGAATTCAGCATCGTCATTCATAAACATGTTAATTTTTTTCCATCCAGATCTTCTCTCATGTCCAAAGGTACCTCACTTGATCGCACTATGAATTATTAAATTGTTGTAAATATTCATCAACATGAAGCACACTGATACCAGAGCTTTCCAGGTTGTGATGCCAACCCATGTGTTTGTCTTCCACGCAGAAGTAAATGTCACCTCTGTCCTGTTACACGGAAACTTTGATTCCATCAGACGGCACCTGCTGCTCTCATGTATCATTTAAGGTTTTGGTACAAGCATCTAAATTTGCCAGATGTAAATATGTTTTTGTACTAGCATGTTTGGATGATTTAAGTGTTATCAGTTAAAGTTCTCATTCTTGTTCATGATTTAAATAAAACCGTGTCACACACAGGCTCACGAACGTCATTTTATTTTAAAATAAATACAAAATGATCTGAAACACTTGAAGAGTTTAGAAATTTACAATAAAATTAGGATTTAAAATGTTTAATTTAAAAGTTCATGTGCAAAAATCACGGTCGATACTTCCACAGTAAACGTATGAAGTCTGACAGGAAATGTTAAAAATATGAAATAAATGCTCTCCGGTTAGCTCGTCTGAAGCTCTGCTTCGGGTCCCCCTAAAAGGGCGATGAGGTTTGACTACACCTCAGGATAAAACTGAATCAAACAAGCTCGCCTCCACATTTATTTAGCTGACAACACGTTTCTGACAGGCTTGAAATGTAACATGGCACTTATAACTCACTGATGATAGTGTCCGACACATTTCACCTGGTGACAATGGTAGAAGCAGATCAAAGCAGAAAGCTTGTTAGACCAAAGTCTGATGGCAGAGCCAAACGGATCCCAACATCAGCACCTTCAGCCCCACCGACTCCCGTGCTCCTTCCCGGCCAGCTGCTCGTTCTGCAGGAGGCCGTAGGATCCGAAGAAGTACCCCGAGGAAGACGGGCCCAGGCCTCCCAGCTGCCGTACGGACTTGCACATGGGGCAGGGGTAATCAGACAGACCCTCGATGTCCTCGAAGGCCATGTTGACGATCTGGTCGCAGCAGGGGTTGCAGTAATGATGGCCGCAGGAGAGGCGTTTGAGGCGCGCCTCGTAGGAGATGCAGCACTGGCAGTGAGGCAGGTCGGGCCCCAGAGACAGGGACCCCGTCAGGGAGCTGCTCTCCAGGCTGCCGGCCTGACTGGAGCTCATCTTGGCCGGCGACCTGAAGCAGAGGTGGAAAAACAAAAAGGTGGTCAGATTTTACTGAAATTAGTAGATTCCAGGATTTAAAATGCAGCTTTGATTTTTTTTTAATCTTTGGAAATCATCAAAACTTCAGCTCAGCTTTTTTATCTACTAGAATCAGCTGATAATAAAAATCACCACCAAGCAACACGTTCAGATCAGGTCCAGATTCAAACCAGTTACAATAAAACTAGTTTCAGTAATTAAATGTTTCCGTCTAGATAACCAGCACCGATTCTTCACTTCACCCTCCATGCTGAAGCAGCACAGTCCTGTTACCTGATGGTTAAATCAGTTTGAAAAAGAAAAAATAGAAATAAAAAACTGAAAAAAAATTTAAATTATTCAGGTGGTTTACCATAAAGATGTTTGACTCTGTGGGACAAATAAACTAACAGATTAGAAAAAAAAAAACGCCAAATTTTA
>SSNS01000086.1:1599653-1625256 GCA_006937985.1 Aphyosemion australe
GAATGATGTTAGTTACGTCTAATGATGTTTTAAATATTGTTAGACTGTGTACTAAACTGGAGTGAACAAAAAATCCTTTTTGAATCTCCCCCATCCTCAGTTCCTTCTTTTGGTTTTAGGTGCTCCCCATGTCAATAGAGCTGGTCCGAGACAGTGCCTGTTGAGTGTTTTGCTATTGTAGCCTCTTTGTGTAAAACGGCCCAACATATCAGAGGAATGTGTCTCAAAGGCCAAATCGGTATCACATATTCTCCTCAGTTGTAAGAATTGACCCAAAGGGATATTTGATAGTAATGGTCAGGGGTTAAAATGGTATTCCTGTCAGTGGGTTTTCTAAAGATCGAAGTGTGCAGCTCACCATCTGAGCCCACACTGATGCTGAGATCCAGAAAGTTGATCATTGCGGAGCTAAAGTCTAAATTGAGATTGATGTTGGGGCTTGAATTGTTAAGGAACAGGTGGAATTCTCTCAGTTGAGTGTCCGTACCCGAGAAAACAAACAATAAATCATCTATATATCGCCCATAACACAAAATGTGTTGTTTGAAGGGGTTAGAGGAACTTAGGATGTACCTTTGTTCCCAAAGACCCAGGTAAAGTCCAGTTAGTTAGAGGCATACAATGCACCCATGGCAGTTCCTTTGATCTGTTTATAAAGCTTGTCCTAAAACAAAAAAAACATTATTATTCAAAGACCAACTCTTCAATTCCACTAGAAAATCTGTAGGTGGGTTGAGGAGATCAGATCTTGTTTGTAAAAATGGCATAAAGACTGGAGCCCATCCTAGTGATCCAGCGTAGTTAGGGGCCCTTTATACAAACATTGATCACTCGGATGGGCTCTGTTGCTCTGGTGTTCAGGGCCTGTTCCTCTGTAGCCATGATGAGTGCCTCTGTGCTGACCTTCAGACCAGCTCTTTCAAGAAATTGGTAGGATTTTTTGATATCTTGGTGTGATATGCTTGTCAGCCACTAGATGGTGCCATCGGATAAAATAAATACTCCAGATATCTTAAGTCTGTTTTGAGCAAAGGTCTGCTGAATATATATACAGATTCAATGGAAGCTTAGGTATTGACTCCTGCTCGATAGATACCCACGCTGGGGGAGATTGAGAAGCAAAATAAAACATGGCAGAATGCAACTGTGCAGATCAATAGTACCACTGTAGATTAGGCAAGTGTAAACCACCTCTCTCATATGGCAAGTACAACAACTTCAGTCTCAGTCTAGATTTTCTATTATTCCAGATGAATCTACAGAATATAGTATTAATTTCTTTAAAGAATAATCTCGATAATGACAGGGGCAGTGATTGAAACAAGTATATAAACTTTGGTAGGATGTTCATTTTAAGTAGGTTAATCCGACCAATCATTGAAATGGGCATTGTTGTCCATTTTTCCAGCGCTTCTCTAGTTTTTTTCATCAGGGGGTCATAATTTGCCTTAACAACTGCATTGATTTGGGGTATAATTATAATCCCAAGGTATGAAAATCCCTCTCCTGCATTTGAAAACGGTGTTTTAATTGTTGGATTAGCACGTTCATCTTTATTTTAAAAAAGTATAGTGGATTTTGAGTTGTTAATATTATATCCAGAGAACTGTCCAAACATGTCAATTAATTTTAATAGAGCAAGAATACAGACAGACAAATTTGTCAGAAAGAGAATCACATCATCCGCATATAATGATATTCTTTTTTTTTCTTTACTTTATTCTTTGATTAGCACTCCAACATCTCAACAGAGAACACAAATCCACCACAGGCAACATTTCAGTTTAACAAGGTTAATCAAAAGGTATTGGCGGAAGCATATGCTTATTATGCCAACCCTTTTTACAAAGAAGAATCATTTAATATTCAGTTCACATACATCAGACTCGAAACAACAAAAACCAAAAAATAAAAAAGTAAACCTTATACCATAGACCAGGGGTTCCCAAATTTTTTTCTTTGAGGACCCCCTTGCCCTTGTCCAAGACAAGCGAGGACCCCCAACACCTACATGAATAAACACATTAAATGTGATGATTTACAAACTTTATACAGACATACAGAGTTATAACTTTTATATGGAGTTCTGATTATACTGTAGGGTGTGTTATCGGGATTTTATAAATGCAATTTTTACTAATAAAATCTTGTTAACCTCACAACCTCAGCAAAGACAACATTTTGGGGACCCCCTGGAATCTTATGGGCCCCCTTAGGGGTCCCGACCCCCAATTTGGGAACCCCTGTCCTACGTCACTGATCAGCGGAGGTGAGCGTCGACGTGTCAGGACGTTCCTGATGACAAGCGCTGACAGAGGGATTCAGGCTATAATATCCAGCTGCAGCCTCGCAGCCGCTACAAACCACGCCTCTACAAAACACGCCCCTACAAAACACGCCCCCTGCGTGTATACAAACCACGCCCCTACAAAACCCATGTTGCAACACCAGACGGAAATGGCGAACCCAAATGCATGTAACACCAGACGGAAATGGCGAAATGGCGGTTCAGGTAAATACAGATTTACATTTTTACAACTTTCGAAGATTTTTAACATTTAATTTAACGTTTAAGACATAGTTCGATAGACAGCGCATACATTTTTACAACTTATTAATATTTTTTACGTTTAATTTAACATTTAAGACATAGTTTGATAGGTATTTTACAAACATATAAACAGTGCTAATGCCTATAAGTATTGTTTTCACATTTTTTCTGACAGCCTCTAGGTGTGATTGTCATTTTTACTAATTGCTATTTCATTTTGTCTCTTTAGTGAGAAGCAGCTGATGTCTTATGGTATGGAAAAAAACATGAGCAAGGAGGCAAAAGAAAAACTGCTCATATACATGGAGAAACTCAGAAGAGCTCTGGAATCATCAGTTTTGAAGAGGCTGTAGTATTATGTTGATATTCAAATGTTTTTATTAGCAAGGTATTAAAAAGGCCAATAAAAGTTGTTGCTGGCTGTTTCATTAATCTGAACTTTTTTATAAAGCAAATTTTTTTTTACTTGTGTGTTTTACCATATATAATAATAAATGTTATTTGTAATGCACTTTACATTTCATTGAAATCTCAAAGTGCTAATATTTCTTAAAGATTAGTGTATGGTCAATATCTTCTTACTAGTCATGTGAATTCTATATTTAATTCAAAATATTTTTTATTTCTAAATAATTTTTGTGTTGAAGGGCCAGCAATTATTCCTGTTAACAGAATATATGAANATTCACAGCTCTCAGTATCCTCTGTCTGATATGAACCTGGTCCAGATTTGAGGGAAGATGGTCCTTATCAATGTTTCCAGGACAAATGTGGACCTAATGAAATGTTAGTTTTCCCTATTCCTGTTATAATTTCTACAAGGCAAAATATGTCTGTTCATTCATACAGACCAAGGAATGTTATAGCGGTTCCTTATCAGTCCCATTCAGCGCAGTGTCCTCCCACCATTTCCTTAAAGGTGCCTTTATTAAATGTCAGATCTCTCAACAAGTCATTTTTAGTAAATGATCTTATCTCTGCTCATCTGTATGCTTTTATCTGAAACATGTCTGAGACATGCCATTAAACAGAACTTGGTCCGTTCTCTGACATTTCTGAACTTATTTGTTCAAACAAATAAATAAACTAAGCCCTGGAACTGTGGCATAAATATTTGACTCTAAAGCTACTCCAAAGACATTAAAAGCTAATATATAAACCCATCATGGATTTTTAAATGGAAGGCATTTTTTGTTTGATCATGTTTATTGTAATAGAACAAATTAGCTATTTTTCTTACCTAAATTAAAACACGTGTTCAAACAGTACCCTGTCTGAAATATTTTATCATAGTTTCTGTGAAGGGGTATGCTTTTAAATTGATCTATTATATCGGTAAATAACTTCCAAAATGTATGGATTGTAGAAATGGAAAAAATCGTGATAAAATCGAGATCGCGATTTTGCAAAAAATAAATCGTGATATGATTTTTTTCCCATATCGCCCACCCCTACCTTCATGTATTCATTAGCCTATGATTGAATGTTTCTTATGCTGCTCCTTCTGCACTGTTTACTGCTAAACCTTTTTGACTATGCCTTCTATCTAATTGTCTGAATTATTTCTTTGTGTATTGTTATTAATGCTTTTGATGCTCCTGCTCTGTAAAGCACATTGAATTGCCTCCATGTTTGAAATGTGCTATACAAATAAAGCTGCCTTGCCTTGTTCTTATCCTGAGGGAGCTTCCTTACTATCCCACTGGAAGTAAAAGCTGCTGCTGAGCCGTAGAGAGTCATGTGATGTTGGACATGTGAGATTATAAATCCTCTAACTGTAAAGGTGTTTTTATCTTTTAGTCCCTGTGATGCACTACAGCGTAAAGGTTAATGTGTGTTCTTTGTTTTTACAACTACTGGATTCAGCCTTATGTTGATGTTTGAAAGTATTTTTTCTGTCATTCATAATTGCATTAATATTAATAATTTAATAATAACGTTTTAGAAAATAAATCATGTTTTCCGCTGCAGGACAACGCAGATCCAGTTCTACTCGGAGATCATGACGTCGCTTTGGCATCGATAGAGAAGGTCGTCGCTGGTGAGTAAACCCTCCGGTCCCAGTCGTGTTATCAGCTGGGTTTTTGCTGTGAGACGATCACTGACATGATTAGATATAATTATCTGTTATAGTTACGGCTCTAGCATTTAAACTGCAGCTTATCTTTTATTAATAAATGATAAACTCAAAGCCTCTGATCGCTCCGACGGAGACATTTAACATCAAATATTTATTCAAATGTTAAACTGAGTGTGTTTAACTGTTTGCTGTTTGACTGGTACCGGTTTGCCTTTCAGTCGGACCAAACAGAACCAAGCTGGTGACTCCAAACTCCTCGCTGAAGTTCACCCCAGAAGAACTGGTGCTTTACTGTAGAGACATGCGGGTCATGTGTTTCCTGTTTGACCGGCTGACCCCCGACGCTCAGGTCATAGAGGTTCGTGTGTGTGTGTGTGTATAGAAGTATGTGTGTCAGTATTCATCTGTAGGTGTGTGTGCGTTTGCACGTGTGTGTGTATGTAAGAGACTATAGGTGTGTATGTGTGTGTCTGTATGTGTGTGTGTCTGTATGTGTATGTATATATGTGTGTGTGTGTCTGTGTGTGTGTGTGTGTGTCTGTGTGTGTGTGTCTGTCTGTATGATGGTGTGTAGATGTGTGTCTGCAGGTGTATGTGTGTCAGTGTTCATCTGTAGGTATGTGTGTGTTTGCACGTGTGTGTGTGTCTATGTAAGANGACGCAGCAGGAGAGCAGCAGTACAACTTTAAATGACAGCTTATTAAAATCTGACTGAACAAAAAGTAAAAGCCTGAAGTGGCTGTGTTTTTATGAGTTTCCTGTTTTCATTAGGCCTGTAATGTGTTTTTGTATTCTTGTTCTTAATTACAGTTCATAAATTTGGTGAATCCAAAATCATAAAATAACCAAGGAAAAAGTTTAAAACATGTGTGAGCTCCATTTCTGCAGCTTCTTCTTATGCGGTAGCAGTTGCTAGGTGACAGGTCCAAGATGGCGGCGCCACCGCTCGTCAGCGCCCATAGGCAATAGCGGCCACGAGGGGTCTATCAATGTCTGTATGGCGACACCGGTTTGAGCGCGCCGCTCTGCTCCTCCACACAGACAGGCTGGGTGCAGAGAAGCAGAGGAGAGATCCAGGAAATAAAAATGTTAAATCAACGCCAAAATGAACGGAGCAACTCCAGCTTGTCAGAAAACTCTATTGTGACCAAAACCCTTGTTATAAAAAGCAAACATAACTTTTGTTTCACGATCGTAAATCCAAATATATCAGGTCCTGGCGCAGGTGCGCAGTACTTAATGAGGCAAGATGGCGACGGAAAACGGCGTTGGAAAAAAAAAAAAAAAAAAAAAACGCCCGATATGAGTATGTACTGTTTAGATAAAAGGAACTTTTCAAACCATAATTCGTCAACTTATCAGCTAATTACCGTACTTATTGCAAGCAAAAAATACTGGATAAATTGAGAGGAGAAAATGGGGTGGGGGTGCGGATAGCTTAAAACTTCGATAAAAGTATCTAAATAAATGAATAGTAAATATTTGTACATGTGGCATGATCAAGGGGTTGTTGGTAGTACCAACTGACAGTTCCAAACAACGCCACCTAGGGAATTTCACCCTAGGAATCATTTCGACCCTTAACGTTACCATAAGGCACCCAGGTTCATTTTTATGCACAGGAAGTTGGGAGTCGTGGGTAGAGAAATTCATGATTTATTAAAACATAAAATAACCACAGTTGGAGCTTACCGACTGGGGCTAACTAAAAAGGGGATTGGTGGGCATCCACCACCACCAGGACACCCGTGAAACACTACACACGTGGACGACAAGAAACCCCACCACCAACGAAACCAACACGCCACACAAGGGAGGGGAACAGGATGCCACACCAGAGGAAAGCACCACACCCGCCGGCAGTCTCCAACTGGAACAGAGAATGGAATAAAACATAGTTAAAACCAATATAAGACAATAAAAACACGTTCCATGACCCCACTCAGTCGTGGTCCACATCGCTGCAGGGATTGCAGGCATTAAGGAAGGCAACAGAGTCGATCTTGTCCGTAATCGAAGCTTGGTTCCAGCCCACTTGGGTCCTTGTCAGGCCGCTCCAAAGACCCCAGGTAGGAATAGGAACCCCGGACCCGGGTCCTACCCCATGCAGCCTGCAGCTTCGGTCGCAGTCACCACGGAGCTCCTTTAGCTTTCCTCTGGCGCAACCCAACGCGGTCCCATCCGCATCAGTGGAGTGGCTGAGCTCCTCCAAAACACTGGATCCTCCACGGGTGCCCAGCACAGTTTCCGCCTGCCACTGCGGCTCCGTCGGCCAGTATAAGTCCTTACTGATGGCTCCATGAGCTCGGGTCCATGCCAGCTGCCGGGAGTGACAGTAATCAGCCAACTGTTAAAATGAACAAGAACGCGACAACACAAAAACACATAACTGCCGGGAGTGACAGTAATCAGCCAACTAAAGTCACCTGCCCTGGTGAGCCTTTTAAAGGAAGCCACCAGGGCTCTGATTAGCTGACTCCCTCATTAAGGGAAATTGGCAGCAGCTGAACCAGTCCACACTGCCACATCCATATGCAGAAAGGTTGAGACTGAATTAAAACTTGGTATTAATGAAGAAATAAACAGGTATAAGTATACTTACTTCACTTGACCAAGGCAGGAGCCCACCCGCACCAAGCGAAAAGAAGATGGCTGTTAATGTCTTCTCTGATTTTTTTTTAACAAATCTTTATTTGCATTCAGAACATTACAAAACTTACAAATAATATAAAAAAAACATAAATATTGCAATACACATTAACAGGGGTTTATAACACAAACAGCCAGCTGAGATACGATTTATATAAACCAAAAAGAAGAGCATATATTCACTGTTTTGTTTGCTTTTGCATTGTGGGAATGTTGAATGGATAACAGATATTGTTTTGTTTCACAAATAAAATGCTGAAAACAAGGTTTTGCATTAGAGAATGTTGTCTTATGGATATGAAATTTAGCTAACAATATTCATAAATTAGTTATATAAAATTGGTCTGCTTTATTCACCGGGTAGTTGTAGAAACCAAATAACAATTTCTCAAAAGAGAGCGAAAAATCTCTTAGAAAATAAGTCATTACAAAAATAGTAAATTCTTGCCAGAACTGACTAGAGAATGGGCAAGACCAAAAGAAGTGTGGAACATCTTCATCTTGGAGGTTACAAAAGGAACAGTTTACATTAATATCCTTTTTTAATCTTCTAAGGAAAGATTTTGTAGGATAGAACCGATGAATAATCTTGAAAGAAACCTCTTTTACTTTATTTGTCAATAGAAACTTAGATGGTAGAGTCCATATCCGTTCCCAGTCCAGGTCATGAAACAAGTTGTTCCAGTATACAGTACAATAGCATTTGGAGTATGAGTCTTATCCTTTAGAAACAGAGATCTTATATCACGATTGTTTTTTTTTTCTTTATACTCGAAAAACAGATCCTGCCCAGAGGTGCAGCTGGCTCTAGTGTCAGTGGGGTCAGATCCTTGACCACTGAGCCTATGAGGAGCATTAAAACACCAGCAGGAATAGCATCAAACATTATGGCGTACTCCCTTGGTGGAACAGGAAAACCATATAAATTCAGGAAGTGTGTAAGAGAGAAAATTACCTTCCGAGTCAAGTAGTTCTATAACAAGATAAATACCATGAATAAACCAATTTCTTAAAAATAAAGAGTTGTAACCATAAATATTAGCAAGAAGACAGAATGTTCCCTCAATATAAACGATCAGTAACAAATAATGACCATTAGGGTCTGAATCAAAATTCATAACATTCCCATTGAATTTGTTTTTCAACATAATAACCCCTGCAGATCTTTCTGAACCATGTGAGAACCATAAGTCGTTGCTCCACTGTGTTTTCCAAAAAGTAGTGTCTTGTGATTCTTGAAAAAAAACAAAATCAGTTTTCAGCTGGCTTGCAAATAAAAATAACGCTTTACGTTTAACAGTTAAACCCGACATTAAGAGAAAACAATGATATAGACAATGTAGCTTAACACAGAAATGAACAGCTTCCCTCCCCTCATGAACATCATTTTTAAAGTGATATAAACTTTTACATTTCTGTCACCCCTTTTTTCCCACTTATTTCTTAATATGTCAAGCTAGCATAAATGCGATAGCTTTTATTTGTTGCCTCCAGGATTTTGGGCAACCGCCATCAAAGCAGGACCAACATCTTCAGTCGAAGTGGATGGAGGGTGCACCTCCTTTCCTTCAATTATCACCTGGATTCCTGCAAAGTGAGCTCTCTTTCCTTGTTTCCTTGCTTTGTCTATAACAGGCCAAAGTTTNATAGAGGAGGAGGAACTGAAGGGGAGGAGAGTGCAGCTCCCTGTTCCTACGTCAGCGTCCATCAGAGGAGCGCACAGGAGCTGCTTTCTCCTGAAGTACCGGGTGACTCCCTGCGCTCGAACAATCCCATCATCCTAAAATGTGCTGACCTTCTCCCCAACAAAGGTAAGACAAGCTACAATCTGTCTCAATCTCAGTTTTCACACCTTAATCCCACCTGTTATTCTACTGAATCTGTTCCTGTCCACATCCGCGACCGTTTTCCAAACCGAGCAGGGCGCATTTAGGAACATTTACGCCACAAGTCGACATTTTTTTTAATTTAGGAGCGTTTACGGGCCTGCGCAGCGCGATGACCCCTAAACCTGCTCCAGAAAGGGGTCAGGGAGACGTCTGCGCAGAGATAAGTCTAATTGATTTGGATGATCATATCCAGGAAATATTTTTGGTCTTCTGTGCGCAGTTTGGTGCGAAATGCGCTCTCTGCTGTGGAGGTCCTCCTCTGCGCTAAAGGAACAAACATCCTGCAGAGGACTCCTTTATGTGCTGGAGGAGACAGTGTTTTGTTTCTGGTTCCTAATAAACATTTCACCAGAAAGCCGCTTCAGATTTAGGATCCAGTGTTCTAGCGGAGGTTTGGGCACCGATGCCCTTGCCTCTCCGTTTCGTCCTCAGTGCCACCGCATCTCTGAGATAAAATACCAGACGTTTCTCCTCTTCATCTCGTGTGATATGTGGGGTAGGAGGCGGAATGTGGGTTTAAATCCGCTCCTTGCAGCAGGAGATCCTCCTGCGTCGTGCGTCAAAGTGACCTTGTAGAGACCCATCGGGGAGGATGACAGGAAGGAGTGATGAGCAGGTTTTTTTCTGCTCTCCTCGTGATTTCTGCTTCTCTAGTGCTGGGAGGATTCTCCTCTCTTGCTGTTTGAGTTCAGACGGAGGGATGAAGGCAGAATGCGGTGCGTCAGAGCTGCTGGATGATTAATTCCTGAATAATTATCGGTGTGTATGCATTTTACAACTTTGCATGTCTGATGCTTTCCCCCTGTGGCAGCCAGGACTGCAGCTATGAGCTTCTGAGCTGAGATGCTGCAGCATCACCACCAGAAGTGGCACAAAGTCAGCTGTCCTTTTGTTTGGCTGAAAACATAAAGTTTAAGCTTTAGGAATGAAATCTTGTCCTGCTGCTGCTGAAAGAACTTTATTTTCTTTTTAAATCTGTGGTGTTTTAGATGTTTGGACGTTTACAGACCCATACCCATATTTTAAAAATATAACTTATCACATAAAAGTCAATAACTGCTCAATTCGAGAAAACCAAAATCATAATTATTTTGCCACGACTGAAATCAGGATTATTTAATCAAATACTGGGAAACAATACCCAGGGCTCACATTTAAGGAGCCTGCAGTCACCCATTTAATTCAGCAGGTGGCAGAGTTGAGCAGTTTAGTGTATTAAGAAGAAGACTGGTATTAATAAGTGGCAACATCCAGACATTAATTTAAAACGGCGATGCAATAAAAGCAGAGAAAAGCTACTACAGGAGCCCAGAAGGTCCAAATAGAGGATCAGTGAAAACAAAAGCACTTTTTTCAGGAGCTTCATTGTTGTGACTGTGACTAGATGTTACCACACAGGGCATTTTTGAAAATAATGGAGGATGCTTGTCTTATCCTGCCAGTGTGTTTGGTCTTATTCTATTTATTTAAAAATATGAACATAGGACACGTGTGAGTTTTGCCTTCAGGAAGGGTGACATGAGCATCCTTTGGAGGGTATAGACAACAAAAAGTCATGACAAGTGGAATGTGACCAAGTAGCCAATGGAATATTCCATTTTTGCCAGTTTAAAGTTTTTTGATCACATGATTCCACATAATGATCACGATTCCATGTGAATGATCACATGAATATATGCGATGTGACACTGATGGTGATGCAAAGCTTTATGAAATCATATATTTTATGTGCAATTTATAAGACTGGAGCTGCTTAAAGGTAAGAACAGCACAGTTTGGGTTTCATTCTGACTAGCTGTTAGCTTATCAGTCTTGTATAATCCATCCATCCATTTTCTGTAACCGCTTATCCGAGCAGGGTCGCGGGGGGCTGGTGCCTATCTCCAGCAGTCATCGGGCAAACAGGCGGGGTACACCCTGGACAGGTTGCCAGTCCATCGCAGGGCAACACAGAGACACACAGGACAAACAACCACACACGCACACCTAAGGACAATTTAGAGAGACCAATCAACCTGACAGTCATGTTTTTGGACTGTGGGAGGAAGCCGGAGTACCCGGAGAGAACCCACGCGTGCACAGGGAGAACATGCAAACTCCATGCAGAAAGACCCCAGGCCGGGATGTGAACCCAGAACCTTCTTGCTGCAAGGCAACTGCGCTAACCACTGCGCCACTGTGCAGCCGCCAGTCTTGTATAATATAAACTCAATTTCTCTGAGCTGAGGTTATTCAGTAAACTATAACAATCAGAACTATTTACAACTGTTACATTATAAAAATGTGACCTCTTTAACTTCATTGTAGCGCAGTTGTTCATAACATAAAGATTTTAGTTCTTATTTTCTTTTAAAACAGAGAATCTGAAATAATTTGCATGATGCTCAAAGGCTTGTTATAAATTTGTGGCTCCTGATCCTTGTTTTTTAGTGGAAACCAGGAGCGGTGGTGCTGGCAGTTCTGTTTGATGTTCCTATTTTCTGCCTGCTGCCCTGCTGATTGGGCCATGCTCCTGTTGTCCTCAGACATTAGCCCCGTCACAAGTTACAGCTCGCCTCTCTCCGGGTTCTGCACAGGAGGCCCTGCGGTGCAGGAGATCACAGCTCGGCTGCGCCGTCTGGGTGCCGTCAGGAGCAGCCATTAGCACAACTGTTAAAACATTTAGATACGATTTTCAGGACTACGCTGGGTCGTTGTTTTTCTAGAATGATCCGATTTTGGATCATGAAACACTCAGCTCTGACAAAGACCTGCTGCTAGGCAGAGAGGTGATCGATGGTCTTTCTGCCATCTGCACATGGCGGGGGGGCTAAAGCAGCACTTAGTGTCAAACTCATAACACACTTTTAATATCACACACTACATTTTCTCTCTTTCAGAGGAGGTGTCTGTACTGTCATCTGGTTAATGAGAAAAGGCTCATGATTAATATTCAGTGTTTCTGTCAGGATAATGTTGGGAGTATCAGCAGACTGAGTTTGGCTAAACAAATCACTAAGTCCTGCTCCATAGAGGACTAAAATCTGGTCTCTGTCCTCCTCTATGAGTTTTCACTTATGTTGAGTAACAGGGTATCTTTTCTCTTTCACGTCTTTAAATAAACCAGATTAAACTGAACTGATTTAGATGAAAACAGGCTCAGCGTATCACAAAATGCTTTGATGCTAACAGAAGCAGGAGGGGAGCTTGTAGCAATGATCAGATTCAAGAAAAAACATCACACTTATTGTTCACAGAGAGAGACGCGCTGCAGCAGAGAATCTGCAGCATGAGAGCTGCGTGAGGAGTTTGGCCTTATTTTAATCTCTGCAGGACATTTCTGGGTATCAGGAGGAATTTAACTTCTTCATAAAAGCAGAAATGCAGACATTGTTGGGTGTTTAGCCCTGCTTTTAGATTTTCTCCATCGCTCTGAAATAAGGGGTTATCAAAAACTATGATTAGAATAAAGTCACTCCTGTCTGCAGCCGTCCTGAGCGCTGCAGGGTTTGTTTCCTGCAACAAAATAGGTCAAAAATATCTGAGACTTCCTTTATAAGCTGCTTTTAATAAATAACAAACATACAAACAAATTCTTATCAGCTTTTTTGTTTGTGTTTTTCTGTAGATCTGCAGGAAAAGGTGCGCTGCAAATATAATGAAAATGTCAACAAATTGGTTTGTAAATGATTATCAACATGAAGCGGCACACACACACANGGCACTTATAACTCACTGATGATAGTGTCCGACACATTTCACCTGGTGACAATGGTAGAAGCAGATCAAAGCAGAAAGCTTGTTAGACCAAAGTCTGATGGCAGAGCCAAACGGATCCCAACATCAGCACCTTCAGCCCCACCGACTCCCGTGCTCCTTCCCGGCCAGCTGCTCGTTCTGCAGGAGGCCGTAGGATCCGAAGAAGTACCCCGAGGAAGACGGGCCCAGGCCTCCCAGCTGCCGTACGGACTTGCACATGGGGCAGGGGTAATCAGACAGACCCTCGATGTCCTCGAAGGCCATGTTGACGATCTGGTCGCAGCAGGGGTTGCAGTAATGATGGCCGCAGGAGAGGCGTTTGAGGCGCGCCTCGTAGGAGATGCAGCACTGGCAGTGAGGCAGGTCGGGCCCCAGAGACAGGGACCCCGTCAGGGAGCTGCTCTCCAGGCTGCCGGCCTGACTGGAGCTCATCTTGGCCGGCGACCTGAAGCAGAGGTGGAAAAACAAAAAGGTGGTCAGATTTTACTGAAATTAGTAGATTCCAGGATTTAAAATGCAGCTTTGATTTTTTTTTAATCTTTGGAAATCATCAAAACTTCAGCTCAGCTTTTTTATCTACTAGAATCAGCTGATAATAAAAATCACCACCAAGCAACACGTTCAGATCAGGTCCAGATTCAAACCAGTTACAATAAAACTAGTTTCAGTAATTAAATGTTTCCGTCTAGATAACCAGCACCGATTCTTCACTTCACCCTCCATGCTGAAGCAGCACAGTCCTGTTACCTGATGGTTAAATCAGTTTGAAAAAGAAAAAATAGAAATAAAAAACTGAAAAAAAATTTAAATTATTCAGGTGGTTTACCATAAAGATGTTTGACTCTGTGGGACAAATAAACTAACAGATTAGAAAAAAAAAAACGTCAAATTTTATGTTGATGAAACATTTAGACATTTCCTCTTTTGTAAACCAGACTAAACGTCTTCCTCCAGCCTGCAGGACTAATGCCGATCTTCTAGTTGAAATAAATAAATCACAATCATTTATCTGCATGATCTCATTCCACACCAAGTGCTTTAAATGGAAATTTCCATGGAAAGGTTCAAAACATTTCAGGTCTTTCATGTTGCTCTTTGAACAGCCTCAGTTTGGATAAACTGAGTTTATTTCTAACCAGAATAATGAACCAGTTGCTAATCTGAGTGGGATGAGGTCCAAACTGGATTTATTTCACCTTAAAAAAACTTTAATAATCCCATAATATTAAAGCAGTTCATTCTGAGGATTTAAATGAAACTATTTTAAACAACAACACTGTTAGTTTCATGTTAAGCCCGGGACACAATGTGCATTTTTCAGCTGTTGCACAGGACAGCTTCATGTCACACTAGGACTCTAGAGAGGTGGCCCAAGACTTCAGCGAGCCAAACTGCATGATGCTCTAGCAGGACATGCTAACGTGTGTACTCGCCAAAAACTTCTGTGTATGAAATGTGCTATATATATATAAAGCTGCCTAAAAGCCGACAGATACCCAAGACAACGCTGAAAAGATAAAGTGTTAACACTTCTTTCATTAGACTCTGAACTAAACTCCAAGAAAAGGCTGGTCCACATGTTCTGTGTAGCCTCCATGTTGCTAACATTGCTAACGCTACTCTTGTATTGTACACACGTGACTTTTTCGTGTCACTCCCCAGGTGCAGTTTCACTGGTCGATTGCAGACCAGAGTCGTAGGTTTTCTGACACTAGCTGCGTTTAAATGTGCAAAATGTCTTTAATCCGATCATTATTTGGATTAGAATAAGACTGTGCACATGGGCCCTGGAAAAATGAATCTGATCATGTCAAGTGTTTACATTCGTCATACGTTAGATCGGAATAAATCATTTTGCATTCATGCGCAGAACAATCCAATAGACCGAAAAAGGCTGTAGAAGTGGAATTCTGCTTGAAAAAGAGACATGGCTGCATGCATGTCAAAATGGAGCAGTACGGCGTTCTTCAGAGCGTGCCCGCGTTGCTTTCATCCAACTTCCGTAGACGGCAACGTAGTATACGTAACTGACATGCGCAGTAATGACCCACAATCGGAATAAGTGTTTACACGCACCATGATCGGATTAATCAGCATAACCCAGCCGTCTCAATCGGAATGAAAAGTTGATCCGATTGACTTTAATCGAGTCAGAGTATTCCGAATGGCTTGTTTACATGATGCATTTTTATTCCGATCAGGCTTTTATACCGATTACTTGTGTCCATGTAAACGCAACTGTTTGAAGGCTGTTGGTTGTGAGAGTGCTCAACATGCGGTTGCTGAGCCGGTCACACTGGAAGGCCACAGACCTGCAAATCACCTCAAGTGCACTTTTTTTGTTACGACTCTGTTCATAACGAGAGATTTGTCTAGGACGATCAAAAAACACAGTGTGGCCTGGGCTTTAGACGACTATTGATGCAGAAACATAAACTCTAACCAGAAGTGTTACGGATCTTGAGTAAAGGTTTATGAAACATTAGCGTAGCCTGCTGGGGAACCACCTGTGATTGAGTCAAAAACTGACACAATTATCTTAGCGTGTGAGCTGGGCCTAAATCCCTGTTTCTCCAAACGGAGGCTGTTCAAAGAAATTACAAGTAAAACAAGAAGTAAACTGTTCTCAAGATTTCCATTTCAAAAGATGTGAATTCTCACTTAAAGGTGTGGGAAACAAGTTTAATCAATACATTTGCAGTGGTAGGGATGAATGCCCAAACACGCTTGGATCAGCACAGACAAGTCTGCTGCAGCAGAGTGGCAGAACACAGCAGGAGTTGGAGTCTTATTTCCTGATATCTGGACATCTTGCCTCAGATTATAAAACAGCAACATGACTCTACCACTCACTTGCAACTTGGATGTTGTATCTCCACAAATAAGACAAGCCTGGAGGAGTCCTGCCATGAGGTGAAGTTGCTAATGCTAACGGTTAGCTTCTACTAGTCAGGACGTTGTCTGCTGATTGCTGGAGGCTAAACCACCAACAGCCTTCCCCAGGACGATGTTTAAGAACTCCAAACCATTTTTAATGAGGTACTAAAGCTCTGAATGTTCTGGTCTGACACCTGGAATTTAATCAGAGAATCAGAACTTCAGATGAGAATTATAAGGTTTCATTTAAAAACTTGTAGAGGCTGAACAGTAAAATGGTTTAGCAGCTTTGAGTCCCTCGCCCTTCTCCCACAGATTCCCAAAAAGAAAATCACGCAGAACCAAAGGTGACTGCAGATCAGGAACATGACCTCAGGAGTGGCTGAAGGTTTTTAGCTTCTGAGGTGAAACTAACAGGTCAGACCTGAAACAGTCAGTCAGGGAGGAGCTAAAGGCGGGTTGCTGAGGGTTTTCCATCTTCACATCTAAAGGAATGGTTTCAGGAGCTGCAGGTTCCAGGTGAACAAGTGGCTGCAAAAACGGAAGTGATGCTCGACAAGCAGGTGAACTTTTCTGAGAGGAAACAGATTATTTGGAATATTGCAGAACATTCCACCTCATTCCCAAAGCATGGATACGATAATATAAACGGTGACAGACATGAGCTTCATGATGCAAAGTAGGAGAAAAGCAGCGCGTGAGGTGACTCAGGAAACCTGTTGTCATAACAACTGATGCTTTAAAAGAATCTGGTACAGATTTAAATATTTTAGTGTTTTTGGCTGCAAACCCCGGAGCCGCGTGTGTAGTGAGGATGACATAACGAGGATTATAAAACACACGCGCGATTCTCCAGATGAGGCTCGGACGCGTTTAGGCCTTCGAACCGAACCGCTGCAGAGAAAACAGGTGGAGGATCTGCGCTCACCTGGATGAAGCTGAATCTTTGAAGCAGTCGAAGCTGAGCGCCGCGAGGATCCTCCAGAGCAGGTCCATGCCGGTTCCTCTCATGGTACCGTCCAGAACCCAGCGAGCTGCGTCCTCACGAGCGGCATGTTGGGAGAAAACAGCGCGAGGCTCTTTAAATCAGGAAAACACGATCCCCTCCTCCTCCTCAGGAAAAATAAATAAAAATCCAGCAAGTCCAACAATGTGCTCCGACGCGCTCACTGAGGTTCCGTCATCTGCTGGCATTTGAAGCGAGGAAAACAAAGCGCGTCTCTTTCTGAGCTGCAGTCGATGCTTTCTCCTCCCCCTCCTCCCCCCTCTCTGCAAGGAGCACGCATGGAGGCCAATCTGAGGTGATTCGTTTGGGTTCCTCCAATGAGCTCAAAGTGGTGATGATGCCCATAAATAAAATACAATTGGATCATTTTAAACCAAACGGGTAGAAGTAATTATTTGAAAACAGGTGGAAGTGAGCGAATCTGTGGGGAATGTATCTCAGGTGCTCTTCAGGATTTAATAGATCACAGGATGTGGATGAAGAAGAAAAACAGGTGATTCTGAAGAGTTTTTATTGAGCAAGAAAGACCTTCAGGGCGTAAACAATCAAAAAGTGTCCAGGTGACCCTAAAGCGCCAACATCATGGAATGAAGGTATAAGCAGCGGACAACTCTACCCAAATAATAAATATCTCAAAGAATAATAATAATGCCAATAATACAAATGATAAATAATAATAATAATGATAAAGATATCTAATATTTCACTTACCATATACTTACTTATTACTTATAGGGCAGCAGTAGCTCAGGAGGTAGAGTGGGTTGTCCAGTAATCAGAAGGTTGTGGGTTTGATTCCAGCTCCCAGCAGAGAATGCTGCTGTTGTGTCTTTGGGCAAGACACTTGCCTGCTTGTGGTGGTCAGAGGGACTGGTGGCGCCTGTGCTCAGCAGCCTCGTCTCTGTCAGTGAGCCCCAGGGCAGCTGTGGCTACACTGTAGCTCATCATCACCAGCGTGGGATTGTGTGTGTGAATGGATGAATGATGCACTGTAGTGAAAAGCGCTTTGGAGTCCTCTGACTCTGAAAGGTGCTATACAAGTGCGGGTCATTTATCATTTACATAAATAACATTTCATATGAGGGACTGGAAATCAGTCAGGCCCAATAATATCACCACCCTAGTAACCTGTTACAACACGGAAAAGTCCAACTCCTCATTAAGACCAGGAGGTCGATGGGGTAGGTGATTCTAATTGCATATTTGTGCTCTCCAAATTGATCACGTAGTCTCCTTTTTGTGAGTCTAATGTAGAAGCACCCACACCTGCAGTCCAAACGATACACTACATGTGTAGTTTTACAATTTGCAAACTGTTGGCACCAAAAAGTTCTAGCACCAGTTGAGTCCTTAAAAGCTTTGTTTTTATTGATTTGATGACAATGACTGCAAGATCCACATTAGAAGGTGCCTATAGGTTTCTGAAAAAACACTTCCCATTTAACAAGTTTGTCCTTCAGAGTATGGGGGCTCTTCTGATTCTGATCCTGTGCAAGAGAATGATCACTACGAATGATGTTAGTTACGTCTAATGATGTTTTAAATATTGTTAGACTGTGTACTAAACTGGAGTGAACAAAAAATCCTTTTTGAATCTCCCCCATCCTCAGTTCCTTCTTTTGGTTTTAGGTGCTCCCCATGTCAATAGAGCTGGTCCGAGACAGTGCCTGTTGAGTGTTTTGCTATTGTAGCCTCTTTGTGTAAAACGGCCCAACATATCAGAGGAATGTGTCTCAAAGGCCAAATCGGTATCACATATTCTCCTCAGTTGTAAGAATTGACCCAAAGGGATATTTGATAGTAATGGTCAGGGGTTAAAATGGTATTCCTGTCAGTGGGTTTTCTAAAGATCGAAGTGTGCAGCTCACCATCTGAGCCCACACTGATGCTGAGATCCAGAAAGTTGATCATTGCGGAGCTAAAGTCTAAATTGAGATTGATGTTGGGGCTTGAATTGTTAAGGAACAGGTGGAATTCTCTCAGTTGAGTGTCCGTACCCGAGAAAACAAACAATAAATCATCTATATATCGCCCATAACACAAAATGTGTTGTTTGAAGGGGTTAGAGGAACTTAGGATGTACCTTTGTTCCCAAAGACCCAGGTAAAGTCCAGTTAGTTAGAGGCATACAATGCACCCATGGCAGTTCCTTTGATCTGTTTATAAAGCTTGTCCTAAAACNGTAGAAGTAATTATTTGAAAACAGGTGGAAGTGAGCGAATCTGTGGGGAATGTATCTCAGGTGCTCTTCAGGATTTAATAGATCACAGGATGTGGATGAAGAAGAAAAACAGGTGATTCTGAAGAGTTTTTATTGAGCAAGAAAGACCTTCAGGGCGTAAACAATCAAAAAGTGTCCAGGTGACCCTAAAGCGCCAACATCATGGAATGAAGGTATAAGCAGCGGACAACTCTACCCAAATAATAAATATCTCAAAGAATAATAATAATGCCAATAATACAAATGATAAATAATAATAATAATGATAAAGATATCTAATATTTCACTTACCATATACTTACTTATTACTTATAGGGCAGCAGTAGCTCAGGAGGTAGAGTGGGTTGTCCAGTAATCAGAAGGTTGTGGGTTTGATTCCAGCTCCCAGCAGAGAATGCTGCTGTTGTGTCTTTGGGCAAGACACTTGCCTGCTTGTGGTGGTCAGAGGGACTGGTGGCGCCTGTGCTCAGCAGCCTCGTCTCTGTCAGTGAGCCCCAGGGCAGCTGTGGCTACACTGTAGCTCATCATCACCAGCGTGGGATTGTGTGTGTGAATGGATGAATGATGCACTGTAGTGAAAAGCGCTTTGGAGTCCTCTGACTCTGAAAGGTGCTATACAAGTGCGGGTCATTTATCATTTACATAAATAACATTTCATATGAGGGACTGGAAATCAGTCAGGCCCAATAATATCACCACCCTAGTAACCTGTTACAACACGGACAAGTCCAACTCCTCATTAAGACCAGGAGGTCTTAGATCATGTAGTCTCCTTTTTGTGAGTCTAATGTAGAAGCACCCACACCTGCAGTCCAAACAATACACTTCATGTGTAGTTTTACAATTTGCAAACTGTTGGCACCAAAAAGTTCTAGCACCAGTTGAGTCCTTAAAAGCTTTGTTTTTATTGATTTGATGACAATGACAAGATCCACATTAGAAGGTGCCTATAGGTTTCTGAAAAAACACTTCCCATTTAACAAGTTTGTCCTTCAGAGTATGAGGGCTCTTCTGATCCTGATCCTGTGCAAGAGAATGATCACTACGAATGATGTTACAGTTACGTCTAATGATGTTTTAAATATTGTTAAACTGTGTACTAAACTGGAGTGAACAAAAAATCCTTTTTGAATCTCCCCCATCCTCAGTTCCTTCTTTTGGTTTTAGGTGCGCCCCCCGTCAATAGAGCTGGTCCGAGACAGTGCCTTGTTGAGTGTTTTGCTATTGTAGCCTCTTTGTGTAAAACGGCCCAACATATCAGAGGAATGTGTCTCAAAGGCCAAATCGGTATCACATATTCTCCTCAGTTGTAAGAATTGACCCAAAGGGATATTTGATAGTAATGGTCAGGGGTTAAAATGGTATTCCTGTCAGTGGGTTTTCTAAAGATCGAAGTGTGCAGCTCACCATCTGAGCCCACACTGATGCTGAGATCCAGAAAGTTGATCATTGCGGAGCTAAAGTCTAAATTGAGATTGATGTTGGGGCTTGAATTGTTAAGGAACATGTGGAATTCTCTCAGTTGAGTGTCCGTACCCGAGAAAACAAACAATAAATCATCTATATATCGCCCATAAAACAAAATGTGTTGTTTGAAGGGGTTAGAGGAACTTAGGATGTACCTTTGTTCCCAAAGACCCAGGTAAAGTCCAGTTAGTTAGGGGCATACAATGCACCCATGGCAGTTCCTTTGATCTGTTTATAAAGCTTGTCCTAAACAAAAAAAAAACATTATTATTCAAAGACCAACTCTTCAATTCCACTAGAAAATCTGTAGGTGGGTTGAGGAGATCAGATCTTGTTTGTAAAAATGGCATAAAGACTGGAGCCCATCCTAGTGATCTTTGTACAAACATTGATCACTAGGATGGGCTCTGTTGCTCTGGTGTTCAGGGCCTGTTCCTCTGTAGCCATGATGAGTGCCTCTGTGCTGACCTTCAGACCAGCTCTTTCAAGAAATTGGTAGGATTTTTTGATATCTTGGTGTGATATGCTTGTCAGCCACTAGATGGTGCCATCGGATAAAATAAATACTCCAGATATCCACTTTAAGTCTGTTTTGAGCAAAGGGCTGCTGAATATATATACAGATTCAATGGAAGCTTAGGAATTGACTCCTGCTCGATAGATACCCACGCTGGGGGAGATTGAGAAGCAAAATAAAACATGGCAGAATGCAACTGTGCAGATCAATAGTACCACTGTAGATCAGGCAACTGTAAACCACCTCTCTCATATGGCAAGTACAACAAATTCAGTCTCAGTCTAGATTTTCTATTATTCCAGATGAATCTACAGAATATAGTATTATTTCTTTAAAGAATAATCTCGATAATGAAAGGGGCAGTGATTGAAACAAGTATATAAACTTTGGTAGGATGTTCATTTTAAGTAGGTTAATCCGACCAATCATTGATATGGGCATTGTTGTCCATTTTTCCAGTGCTTCTCTAGATTTTTTCATCAGGGGGTCATAATTTGCCTTAACAACTGTATTGATTTGGGGTGTAATTATAATCCCAAGGTATGTAAATCCCTCTCCTGCATTTGAAAACGGTGTTTTAATTGTTGGATTAGCACGTTCATCTTTATTTTAAAAAAGTATAGTGGATTTTGAGTTGTTAATATTATATCCAGAGAACTGTCCAAACTTGTCAATTAATTTTAATAGAGCAGGAATACTGACAGACAAATTTGTCAGAAAGAGAATCACATCATCCGCATATAATGATATTCTTTTTTTTCTTTACTTTATTCTTTGATGAGCGCTCCAACATCTCAACAGAGAACACAAATCCACCACAGGCAACATTTCAGTTTAACAAGGCTAATCAAAAGGTATTGGCTGAAGCATAAGCTTATTATGCCAACCCTTTTTACAAAGAAGAATCATTTAATATTCAGTTCATACATCAGACTCGAAACAACAAAAAACAAAAAAGTAAACCTTATACCATAGACAAGTAAATACAGTAAATCAAATTAAATTCAATACTATGACAGCAATCTAATCAAAAACAAACAAAAGTTTCAATATTATTTTTTTTCAATGAATTTTTTTTTACTCTTTCATCCCTGTTTTATATATTTTTCTAATATTCTAGTTTTAAACACGTTTTTAAACACAGAGATTGAACTGCACCTTTTAAAATCACTTTCATAACTATTCCACAAGTTGACTCCTCTAACAGAAACACACCTCATCCACTTATATGCTATCCCTCTTATACCATATCTCTCCAATTTCTTCATTAATATTGTATGATCAATGGTATCAAAAGCCTTTTTTAAGTCTATAAAAACACCAACAGTATATTCTTTATTAGCAATTGCAGTAGATATCCCTTCTACAAGTTCCATGACTGCCATTGAAGTGGACCTATTCCCCCTAAAGCCATATTGATTTTCACTTAAAAGATCATGATTTTCAATATATTTATCAAGTCTATTAACAAATAATTTTTCTAAAATTTTTGATAACTGTGGAAGTAGTGATATTGGTCTGTAATTAGTAAATTGACACCTCTCTCCACTTTTATGAATGGGAATAACTTTTGCTATTTTCATCTTTGAGGGAAACACCAGTTCGAAATGACAGATTACAAATGAATGTAAAAGGATTCACTATATATTCAATAATATTTTTAACTAATATCATGTCAATACTGAAACAATCTTTGGATTTTTTTTTTTTAACCCTTTAAGACCTGCCATAGAACAAGTTCGCCAGAACTTATATTTACATTTTTACATGCTGTGGTGCCATATTTTGGAGTATTTCAACCTGCTATACATCAATACAACCCTTACATTCTAAATTTTAATAATATATATGTAAAATGTTTATAGCAACTAAATAATGTACTAAAAAATGCAATTATCCATACAGAAATTGATAATCGTTTTTTTGTTTTTACACATATTTTTCATTATACAGAAATGCCACACCTTTATCCCTCAAAATTGTAAATGAAAAAAAGTTGCACACAAGCCTTTCAAACAAACACAAATTTATTTGAAGTGCTTCCATAAATTAATTTCTGAGATACACTCATTTATATAAACTGCAGCAAAAACGAAAATACAAATAAATATTGTGCACAATTTGCAAAATGACAGCATGTACATCAAAATAAACCATTTAAATCAGTGCATTCAAATTTCTAAGTTCTTCAGGAACATGTGTAGAGAAAGGCAAAAAGTATTTCATAAATGTATTGCTAATATACTCCATTTTATAGAGTGTAATGAACACGTAAAACAGAACCAACTGTGCAAAAAGACAGCAAGTATCAAAATAAATTGCAATCAAAGTTCTTCAGGAACATGAGTAGGATAAATTGTGCAAAAATGCAAAGAAACCCAGCATGCACATAAAAAAAACTATTTACTAAGTATGATTTATGTTCTACAAGGTCAAACCTTACATTTCACCAGCACCAGTGGAGCTGTGATAGGTTTTGTGACAGTTCCTGTCCACAATCACACACAGAGGCATCTTACAGGCCTCACACATGAAGGGAGTACACCCTGCACTTCCTGCGCCCCAGTGTGGCTTTTTTGTGGCCAGATGCCCCCTCAACAATGGCAACAGGGATGTGCTCAGCTATCAGCTGCTCCTGGAAGGCCTGGTGTGTCTGCGGCGGCTGCTGCAGCCTGACACTCAGCTGTTTGCTGTTTGTTACAGTAACGTCAATGAAGTGATGCAGCACCGTCACGTACCACGTTCTGCTCTTTTGCTGTCATTGAGGGCATCTTCCACAGGGTCACTCATATGAATGTTCCAAGTAAAGGTGAGGAACCGGTCTCTGGACATGATCTTGGGAGGATATGGCACATGAAAACCTGAACTGGCACGCCAAAAATCTCTGACATTTGGCAGCTTCAAAATCCCCATGTAGTGTTATCCCGATGTACATCTCAGGCTCCATCACCTCAGTCCATTTGAATTTTTTGCCTGCAGTAATATTTTTTTCCACATTTTTATTAGTGTTGGCACACAGAGTTTTGATATCAGCCCTGTCAAAATACATCTTGAACAGCTCAGATGGAGATGGATTGTTCATATGTTCTGTAACAGGTGGCTGTGTACCTGGCCTTTTTGGCAGGAAATGTGGTGGAGGATGTGAGAAGTTGTCAGGGTCCTTTTCACTTTTCCAGGCAGCTTCATGAAAAGAAACAGTCTCTGACCTGGAGCGCTTGCCTCTCTTTGCTGGAGGTCCTCTCCTCCCGCTCCTTCCTCTCCTTCTGCCTCTCTCTGGTGCCCAGGAAGCCTCACAGGTGCTGGAGACATCAGTTTCCTCCTCAACTTCTTCATCACCACTGCACACAGAAAGTAAACGGTTCAGCAGGAGTCTAATATAATAATGTTGAATATTTGTCGCTATTTTTTCAGTAGTATATAGTTTTCCTTTTCTCTAACTAATAATAACAATAATAAAGAATATTCATGAATATATACATACAGGTCGTACGACGGATCAGCTCCTTCGATAAAGTCAGCTTCCTCCCCACTGTCGGCAGAATCTGTGGCGGATGAGGAAACAGAAACTCCATCCTCGTCCGGCGCTGTAACGCATGCATAATCATTTGTTTTATATATTTAAATAATATTGTGGACCCTTCTAATGTTATGGAACCCTTGGCGACCTTGTACGAAACCGTTTTGATCACTATGCACTAAGCAAGCAATAAACGGATCTAGTCTTCTAGCAAGAATCTTACATAAGATTTTTGTGTTACATCCCATAAGACTGATAGGCCTATATGAGGAACATTTCGTGGGTAATTTCCCTGGTTTCAAAATTAGTGTTATTGTGGCAAGTCTTAAAGGAAAAGTTCGCTTTTTTAGACATTAAGTTTTATGTGTTCCTTCACCCACCCAGTGCTCTGTAAACTTTGACCCATTTCACACACACACCCCTGCTCAGAGATTTTCAGGGGAGAAGTGATTCATAAAGGTAGTTCTGGCTAGTTTCGGGGGCGCTTTATCTGCGCCGTTTAGCCTCACAAAAGGATTAGCCTCTGAAAGCATGGCTAATTTACATCTCACAAACAAAGAGAAAAAATTTACAACGTCACCTTACAACGGGACTAGTTTTTGTCATTCGTATCCCTGCGCCGCTCCCCGCGGATATTAAACAGCGCTTTGTATGTCAGCTGTTTCACTGCCGAATGCCGAAAACATGTCAGACTCCGTCTCATCTGATGACGAATTTCATTTTAACACTATATCAGATGAAGAAGAAACTTATTTTACTACTAGGATATCTTTATGAGCCAGAGTACACGGATGAAGAATTGCATTTGCTACACAAAACACACACATCAACACAGATTGTTGACAAAGCTACTGCAGTCTATGATCAACCATCGGTGTAAAGATGATTGCATAAATAATGCGCTAAAATGCGAAGATGATTGCATGAATACGGCAGACATAGCGGAATAAATAATTTTTTAAAAACAAAACTTACCCAGATTTCTGGTACGGCCGAACTCTTCAAAAACAGTCTTTCACTTTTCCCGAACTTTTTCCTGATGTAATCATCCTCTTTGAAGTGTGCACTGCACAAACGAAAGGTTTTGACTC